>VUQH01015730.1:3386-21057 GCA_015106775.1 Etroplus canarensis | reverse complement strand
AAAAAAAAATATTAAATAAAAAAAAAAAAAAAAAAAAAAAAAAAAAAAAAAAAAAAAATAAAAAAAAAAAAAAAAAAAAAAAAAAAAAAAAATCACACAGGGAAAGAAATTAAAACACCCAGATTACATCATTAAAAATCAACAACAACCGTAAAACAGGCAAAAATGTCACTAAAAGGTAATTTCCCTGAAATAAATATCATGAATGTTAATTTTTTTGAGCAGCTATGTTTTGTGTTATTGTTGTCATCCTGAAATAGTGAACTGCAACATGTTATCATCCTGTATATGTGTACTTGAAAATAGCTTGAATTAGAACACTTTTTTCCCTCAAGAATCTTTTCACTAAACATTTTTTTTCTATAAAGAAGCTTTTATCAGCTCATTAGCTGACATACCATATCAATACATAAACTCACTGGCCATTTTATTAGGTATACAACACAAATACTTAAATCAGCTGATCACATGGCAGCAGCTCAGTGCATTTATGTATGTAGACATGGTCAAGACGGCCCGCATACATTAAAACCGAGTATCAGAATGGGAAGAAAGGTGATTTTAGTGACTTTGAACCTGGCATGGTTGTTGGTGCTCGTGGGGCTGGTCAGAGTATTTTAGAAACTGCTGACTGGGGATTCTCTCACGACCATCATTAGTGTTTAGAGAGAATGGTACAAAAAAGAGAAAATATTTAGTAATCTGCAGAGGTCAGAGGAAAATGGCCAGACTACTTTGAGATGATAGGAAGGGAACAGTAACACAAATAACCACCGGTATGCATAAGAGCATCTCTTGAGATTGGCTACAGTTGCAGAAGACCACACCAGGTGCCACTCCTGTCAGCCAAGAAAAGAAACTGAGGCAACAGCTTGCACAGGCTCACCAAAATTTGACAACAAAAGATTGGAAAATTGTTGCCTGGTCTGATAAGTCTCCATTTCTGCAACATTTGGATGGCAGGATCAGAACAGAAGAATGAAAACAACATGAACGCATGGATCCATCCTGCCTTGTAAAAACAGTTGAGGCAGCTGGTGGTGGTTTAATGGTGTGGGGGATATTTTCTTGGCACACTTTGGACCCCTTAGTGCCAACTGATCACCAGCTGAATGCCACAACCTACCTGAGTATTGTTGCTGATCATGTCCATCCCTTTATCCTTAAGCACAGTAAGAAACTATTTCACAAAGCTCAAATGATCTCAAACTGGTTTCTTGAACATGACAATGAGTTCACGGTACGCAAATGGCCTCCATAGTAAACAGATCTCAATCCAATAGAGCATTTTTGGGATGTGGTGGGACGGGAGATTCTGATCATGGATGTACATGACAAGCCCACAGCAACTGTGTGGTTCCATCATGTCATTATGAACCAAAATCTGAGTAATGTTTCCAGCTGCTTGTTGAATCAAAGCCTTGAAGAATGAAGGCAGTTCTAAAGGCAAAAGGGGGCCCAACCTGCTACTAGCAAAGGTGTAACTAATGAAGTGGCTGTGAATGTATTTGTAAATGGCTTGAATTAGTACACTTTCTTTCCAAGAATCTTCATTCATTTTTACTCACCTCAAATGTTCAGTATATACAGTATACTTCTACAGAGAAGCTTTTGTAATGTACTTATCAGCTGCCACACACAAATACAGATGTATCTGCAATAAGTAATACAGACCGGTACTCTTTTCCAAATCCATTCATGACATAAGACATTAAAACTGACATTATAAGATAAGATAAAATAAGATAATCCTTTATTTGTCACACAGTGAGGAAATTTGCATTGATTGCAGCAGCAGTCACTCAGATATAATTTATAAATTATTAGAAATTATAGGGAACTATTTATCCAGATTAAAAACTTCCATTTCAGGCATGACCAGATCAAGAGGGTAGAAGAGAGTATTATATTATAAATTAAAACTCTGTGCGAGATAAATATGCTATGTACTGCTTTTGTTTCATGGATTAGTTTATTCAGCTGATGTATTTTGAATAAATACATGAAAATGGATTTCTGTATTCAAATGGGTGAGCATGAAGAAAAATAATTACCTGTATACAGGTGAAACTTACTACATTTGATCTTATTTCTTATATTATCCTAAGTTACCTGATAACCATCTCATCAATGGCAGAATGAGAGCTGGTTCAACTGGGTCCTTGTAGTTGTAGAAGCTTAATGAGTACCATAATGAATGTTGAGCCCTTTTCTCCATTATCAAGAAAAGATCTCAGAACAATATTAGTTTGTATCTGCATGCACAAGAGCAACCAAGTTTTGACAGTTGTCAATGCTGAGGCATTGCCATTGTGTCTGGATAGCACTTCAGGCTTAATCTCAAAGAGAGCAATGAAAGAGGACAGTTCTATTCTCTGCTTTCAGCACACTTTAATTATGCCTTTCAGTGAGAGAGATACGTCGTCTCTGCTACAGCCCGCCACTGCCTCCCATTTATGCATATTAATGAGCATTAATTACACTCTTAATGAAACTATCAAAAACTGCCGTGCAATTGATGTGTGGGCCTTCTCTTGAGGAGTAGGGAGGAGGGCTGCTAGGCCTTTGAAGATCAATGTGGGAGAAATCCAATTAGGCCAAAGAAAGGGAAGGGAATTTCGAGCGGTAGTGTTTCATGTCCATCTTTGCTTGCATGCAGACGCAAATAAACAGACCAACATAATAGGTGGATAAACATGCGCATCAAACACGTAACAGATTCGCGAACACACACACACACACACACACACACACACACACACACACACACAGCCTAACCTTAAATTTGACCTTACTTGAATCTTAAAGAGTATATGTGTGTGTGAGTGTGAGTGTGTGTGTGTGAGAGAGAGAGATTTAGGGGACTTGCTTTGTGCCTACGTAGGGAAGATAGCTTCCCTTAATGAGACTGTGTAAACAACTTTAGGTCCCTGCAACATGACTAATACCTGCACCACAAACACACCCATTCTAAGATGTCATCCAGACACAATTATGTCTGCTCTGTGCTCAATGAGCTCGTCATTTCAGAACATTGGCGGTAATTGGGGAGGCGGAAGGCCAGGGAACAAAAAGGGATCATCTCTGTGTTTTATCCCCAACATTAAGATTCTGTCTAGACAAAATTAAGAGGAGCAAGACAGACACTGCAGCTTCTTACTACTCTACTGCCTTCCAGCTCAACTTATAATTAGCCTGCCACTTTCTCATCAGATAAGGGGTGTTTGCAGAGTCCAAGGCTGGCCTCTGACATGCTGTCAGGGAGACTGTGCTGTATTTGTGCAATAGAGTTGACATGGAAACATGTTGACACTGGATAGTGACATGTGAGGGAAACAATAGGTGCCATCTGCTTGCCTCATTGTCTTGGGTGTCGGGCCTTTCAGAGGCACCTGGGCTAGTGTACACATGGACCTGTCTGAAGATTTTAACACACAATACATCTGCCCGATAAACCCTGTGGTCTAAAGCTGTGCTCCAAAGGCTTATCAGCACTGTGCTGGAGTCTCATACAAAGACCAAATATAATACTACATGCATATAGAACTGCACTGAAAAAAATCCCATCTAATATTGTGCAGGTCTCTTTTGTGGGGCCAAAACAGGTCTGACACTAAAAGGTATTAAACACCAAGTTTAGATTATAATGCTGTATGCACTGTAAGTAAACAAAGTTAGAAAATGGAGCTGCTGTTGATCCAACCATTTTCAGCACATCTCACAAATTCTTTACCAACCTGAGTTTTGTGGAATTTTGAAGACACAGCCACAACACTCCTCAACGGAAAGAGCACTGATGCCTCACTCCACGCCCCCCTGGACATTTATAGCACCTGCCTAGCCAGCAAAGCAGTCAGCATTGTGTGTGACTCCACCCCCCACACGGATTCTTCAGTCTCCTGCCGTCTGGGTGGAGGTACTAGAGCATCCGTGCCTCCTCCATCAGACTGTATAACAGCTTCATCCACCAGGCTGTCAGGAAGCTAAACTCTCCACCCTAGCTATCCCCTATTGCCCCCAGAAAGGCTAAACTAAAATCCAGACACAGACACCCACCCTCTCACATCCTGCACAAGCCACTTTGCAATATGTCCACACTGCTGCCACTTTCTCACATAACTGATCATTATGTGTTTCTGACTGTTCAGTATTTTGCACTGTAGTGTAGCTAGATCTTCTTCTCTTTTCTTTTAACCAGCTATTGGTACTTAGACTAAATCATTTTATACTATTGCTGGTATTGTATTACTATTGTTTATACACACACACGCACACACACTTTATATGCATGTGCACAACATATTTATCTATATATGTATGTATGCATGAATATAAATATATGTATATAGGAGTATATTGGAATTTATTTATATTTACACATACTTTTACCTCAGCTTTATTTATTTATTTACTTTTACTTATTTACCCTCTCATTTTTCTTACTTAGTCCTTCCTGTTTTAGTCACACACTGTGAGTCAGGGAAACAGCATTTTGATTTTGTACATATAGCAAAACTGATAATAAAACTGACTTTGAAAATATGGGCTAAAATTTCTCACCCCTGAAAAGGTGAAGCCATAACAAGGTTGTCTTCACCTGTCATTTTTTTTTATAATGGTTTTTTAACTGGTATAGAGGATGAGCATTTTATATAAGCCACATTATTCCATTTATTTTTCTTTTTGATGACATGCATCTTATTGAACATGTTACACAACAGGTACTTACCAGAGGCCTTCTGCCGGACATTGTTTCGAGCCTTCTCCACACCCGGTGCTCCTGAAGTCGTGGCTGAGCGAATCCTCATGGGCTCCTGGACTCCTGGCCCGCTCTGCTCCCCTTGATTCCTCCAACTCAGAGAGAATGAACGTGCAACTGCTGCTGCTTTCTGAGAGTCCTGGATCACTCCTGACATGCAAGAAACAGAAATCACTGGTTACTGAACTGTAAGCGGGCATTTTTCGTGAAGAAAGAACTTAACATTTAGATTTAGCATGACCAACCACAGCTGACAAATCAGTAAGCAAACCAGTTCTCGTTAGCGTTAAACAATGAAGAGCGCCAATAGAATGACTGTTTTAACTTTACATGGGCAACTTGAATATAGCACATTAAACATGTCATTATGTACATGTATGTTAAATGAACCAGCAAGAGCTAGCCAAAGTACACACTTAAAGCTCCAATGGAAAGGAGAGTTTTTCTTGGCCATCACCAGCAGTAATATCAAAAGACATCTAGCTTACTGATGGATGTCAGGTTATAAATCACAGATCTACACTATATGGACCAAAGTATTGGCACACGCCTCTTGATTCAGTGAACTCAGGTGACTTGTTTAGTCCCATTGCCACAGGTGTAATAAGATGCCATGCAGTCTACCTTTACAAACATTTGTTAAAGAACAAGTCGTTGTAAAGAGCTCACTGAAATCTAGAGTGGTACTGTGACAGGATGTGAGACAAAAGTTGCTGAAAAGTTTAGATAGTCCACCATTAACTGTAAGAGATAATATTGCAAAGTGGAAGCATTTAGGAACCACAGCAACTCAGCCACAAAAGAGGAAGACCAGATAAAATGCTGAGGTGCACAGTATATGAAAGTTGCCAACATCCTGCTGACTCAAAAACTGCAGAGTTCCAAACCTCCTCTGGCATTAACGCCAGTCTGGGTTTGGTGAATACAAGGAGAACATTACCTGCCTGACTGCACTGTGCCAACTGTAAATTTTGGTGGAGAAGGGATAATGTTATAGGGTTGTTTTTCTGGAGTTGGTCTGGGCCCGGTTGTTCCAGTGAAGGGAAATTTTCAGATGCTTCAGATTACCAAGACATTCTGGACAATTCTATGCTTCCAACTTTGTGGGAACAGCTCAGGGAAGGCCATTCTCTGTTCCAGGATGACTGTGCCCCAGAGCACAAAGCAAGATACTTAAAGGCATGCTTGGATGCGTTTGGTGTGAAAGAACTTAACTGGCCCACACAGAGCCCTGACCTCAACCCCATCCAACATGTTTAGGTTGAACTAGAATGGAGTTTGCCACCCTGGCCCTCTCATCCAACATTAGTGTCTGACGTCACACATGCTGTTCTGGATGAATGGGCAAAAATTCCCACAGACACACTCCAAAATCTTTTAGAAAGCCTACCCAGAAGAGTGGAAACACCTACGAATTTAGAATGGGATGTCATAAAAGCCCCTGTAGGTGTAATGTGTAAGTGTCCCAATATTTCTGTCCACATAACGTCTTCTGAAACTGGAGCCTAACCTGTCAAACGTTAAGTGTAGTTTACGGAAGCATGGCATTTAAAAGCTACTCAAATGGCAAATGGACTAACTCAGGTACTTTGGGCAGAAAAGGCATAATTAAAAAAGTAACAGCTTGGGAAAAAAGTGTTATCTTTCTAAAATCTTTTCAGGCCCTCGTTTCCATCGAATTAAAGCCTCCCTAATCCCCATCTTTTTCCATTTCATCCTCTCACCACGTCCTCTCTGCTTCTTCTCCTTCTGTTCACTGAGTTTGTCCAGAGGCAGGCTGGCCATGTCTAGGCCATAAACAGAGCGTGCCAGCACAGCTGTAAGCGAGTCCATGATGCTGGCCCACTCTGTCACCAGCTCCTCCCAGCAGGTAAGAGAGGACAACACTGCCAGCAGCTCATCCCAAAGCTCCCGGGAGATAAATACGCACAGATTGGCTCGTACCCACGCCACAATGATGGTCTGAATGCAAGAGCAGAAAAAAGAAGATGAATTAGCACACATACACTGAGAGACAAACACACTAAATACAGAGCAGGTTCCAGAGAAGCAAATTCTCATGGCTGGCCATAAAGGGAACAGCATAAGCTATATACTTTTAATATTCAGAAATAACAGAGTATGTAGAAGTGTAAGGCATGTAAATGCAGGCATACCCTAAAAAGAATAGATGCTAAACTTTCAGCAAAGCTGTCTTTTCTTTGGTTTTCCTGCGGCCTCTTCATCACAGCCTCTGTGATTCTCAGTAGTACCTGCAACATCTGCTCCCTACAGAACAAAAACAGTTAATTACAACAATTTCAACTGAATACAGTTAAAAAAAAAAAAAAAGAGATAAAGAATCATCGAACAAAACTATTAAAAACACATTCTATGCAAATCTGAGCATACTACTGACCATGTCTGTGTATTCATGGTGTGCTCCATGATCATATGCCTGTAGATGCTGAGAACACCCTTGCACACCTCAACCTGATTATCCAGGAGTTTTGGAACATCCTGGCATGGCTCCAGCAGAAACACATTGGATGAGTTGGTCAGGAACACCTGCACAAACAGGAAGATGGATACAAACGATGAAAGCACAAACATAAAGCAATTAATAGACAGTAAATTCAGTCAAAATACTCATTCTAAATCATCAGAGGTTACGATCTCGGGATAAAACCATGTAGACGAACCTGTAGTGTGGGCTGGATGCCAGCTTTGACGTCCCTGTTCTGCTCCTCAGTGAGAAAGCCCCGATTGATGGCACTACTGAAGGAGTAGGTCCTCCCCCAGCTGGAGGACCGTCTGTGACCATGACTCTCCATTATCTTGTAGAAGACAAAGTCGGCAGGTCAAGCAGATATAAGCAAATTAAGAAGTGTATTATAGATATTATAGAAAAGACTGTCTTTTGACAGTAATTTCCCCCCTGGGGATTAATAAAGTATTCTGATTCTGCTTTATTTTAACAAAAATCATCCAGCACTTGACTGTTCTATGTTTGGGGCTTTATGGATCTGTAATTACAAATAGATGAAAATGTCAAAATAGCTGCTACAAAACTATTACTCACTTAATCACACACTAAGCCCAAAACGGGTTATTTCATAAGTGTTTAACTAGAACACAATAAAAAACAAGCCTTACTATTGCGTTTTACATACTCCCCTTTTAGACCCTTTAATCAGTCACCAGATCACTTTATGCATCAGAAAATTGCAAATTAATAGACAATCTGTGTGTTTTCATAGTATTTACTTGTGCGTGCATGGCATTTGTGTCTGTGCTGAGCATCTGCTCAGAGCAGTCATCCACTTCATCTTCCTGGGTAGTTCTGTCGGGCTCTGTCATAAAGCAAGGCTTTTCCAGCAGGATCCACTTTCTGTACACTTTGATCACCTTCCTCGTTGCTGAAGCCTCACAGGATGGCAGCAGGAAAGCCTATGCATAAAAACATGGCCTTTGAATGTTAAGTAGGAGTTATTGTGTAAGTTAATACAATGGCCAGCAGAGGGCAACACAGCCCATATTATTGCAGTGCAGTCACGAAGTCTTTGCTAGACTCATCTTAAAATATAAAAAAAGTTTTAAAAAAAAAACAAAAACAAAACACTTATAATAATTGAAACATAAAAGAAAAAAAAAACTCTACTTGGTGACCCCACTGTACCTGATGGAAGATCTCATTGACAAAATTAACGTTTTCCCTTGTGGAGAGCAGAATGGACTGCACCATGTCATAGACATGACGGTGCTCCTCCTCAACGCTACACAAGCTGGAATCACTGGGCCGTCGATCTGACAGGGTGCTACTGTTGGAGTGGCTCTTCTCAGGCTCTCCCGCTGGCCCGTTTGTATCCCCATCTGATTGCTTCTCCTTCTCCTTCTCCTGGCTGCTACTGCCTGCAGTGACAGTCTACGAATCACAGGGGAGAATGAGAGTCCTTCAGTATGCAGCAGGGGGTACCTTCTCACACTGGTCACCAGTCTCACTCAGAGGAAATTCTTGGTTGACAGTTAACAGTGTTTTTTTTTTTTTTTTTAAATTAAGAAATCACCTCTGTGTAATCCCTTCTGTCTCTCCCCATATTCGCATTGACTACATTTTTGCAAAACACCCTGCCTCTACGAAAAAATCCTGCAAGGATATAAGGTACACCAAGCTAAAACTAGTGCAGTCGTAAAACAACAGTAAAGCAGTGACTCCTCACAGCCTCCATGAACGTTTTGTCTGAATCAGTTTTGGATGCTGGATTGCTTGTTTGCTGTTGAACTACAATGCCTTGCAGTATAGAGGTAAAATACAATGCACATGAATAAAAAGATGTGTGACCTTTTCTTCAACACATATCCAAGATTTCTTTATATGGAAGCGCTAAGCGGGGTTGCTGCAAAAACACATTCCAAGCACTCTTCTATTCTTCATAACAGTAGGAAATCAACACTGCTGTGTTCACCTGGATGAGTTTGGGAATGACTTCAGTGCCGTTTTTAGTGCTCTGCCCTGCAGCAGCACTGCTGACATACTTCTTCTCCAGGAAGAAGGTGACCAGCCAGGTGATGAAGGCCACACGGGGTGCCAGGTACTGGTCCCTAGTGCAGAAGGTGCTCTCGTTGTTTCGAGTCACTGGCACATACAAGGGTTTTGGTCTGTGGTGGGGGAGGTCTGATCAAGTAAAACAGTGGACAGTGGTGAAAGGGCGGGGTGGGGGAGTGAGGGGAGGAACAGCAGCAGAGAAAGACAAAGGAGATAATAAACATCATCTCAAAAAGTGAGACTTTGTTCCCCAGGAGCTGAAAAAACAGAATTTCATTCATTTTCTTCCGCTTATCCCTATATTTCATTGTCAACTTGTCACGCTTTGCTCTGTAGAAACTGCTCTTCAAGAGTTTCATGTAACAGCAATAAAAAAGAAAATTATTTTTACTTTTATTTATTATTAAGGAAAACCCTACAGCAGTTAATTGAAACATAAAATGATCACTTAAAAATACTTCTTAAAGCTACATAATTTTTCAGTGAACTCATTTTTTCTCTGTTACATTATATGCTACTGATCTTTAAAGATGAAAAGAATGAATATCTGCTGAATTAACTGTATCACATGATTCTACTATGTGTGGCAGCTGTCTACCTTTGCCCACCAGCTCTCCTGCACCACCTGAAATGCAAGCAAACACTACAAACTGTGATTTTACAGCCCAAACAGCATCTCTAACCTTGTGTGCATTTTGCTGTAAGAGAATATTCACTCTGAAAAGTCTTCCATATATACAGTAAATTCTATTTGCCAGCTTACCTAATAAAGGCTTGTAGAGGTTTGTAAGCTTGGTGAAGGTGGGAAATAGGTGAGGAAGGTAGTACTTCTTGAACAGGCTGAAGAGAAACCTGAAGCCTGTGTCCTGGTTCTCTTTGTTCTTCCATTCTAAACTGGATGCCTGGCAGACAGACAGCACAATAAGACAGACAAGGTCAGGCTACAGGGAGAGGAGATGGTTCCAGCATCACTCAGGCAGTGACAGTATATTGTTTGCAACACAATAGTATGAAGGTTTCTCTATGATAAAAAAGAAAACAGTAAATAGAAATAAGCTGGTTTGGGCTGAGGACAAATAAAATGAAAAACTTTACAGACTTAACAACTGATGTCACCTTTCCTTTTTATCTAACTGTTGTACAATACATGATTTACAAACGGCCTGTCATGGAAACAAATACATAGTGAAACCAGAAAACAGTGTTAACTGAGAACTGCTGAGTGCTTCCAACACAAGGTTGTCTATTAAATAATGAAAAAAGGCATTACACATACAATATATGGACCCAAGTACTGGGCCAGTACTTTATGGTTCAGTGCCATAAAAAAAAATATCAAGCAGCTAGCCATGCAGTCTGCTGTACAAACATTTGGGAAAGAATGGGCTGTTCTAAAGAGCATGCTGAATTCCAGCGTGGTACTGTAAAAGGATGCCACCACTGCAACAAATAAGCCGATGAAATTTCTTCCCTCCTAGAAATTCTACCATCGACTGGTTTTATTGCAAAATGGAAGCATTTAAGAACCACACCAGTTCAGCAAGAAGAATATAATTTTTATTTACTGTTACTAATTGTGAACAATAGAGTTATCCGTCCATGCGACCGTCTAAGACAGAACTCTGCGAGACAAACTATCCTGCACCCTCTAACTTCATAAACACTGTACATTCATAGGGTGTCTACATAATTAAAATATATCAATTCCCAACTTCCAACACAGTGAAAGTTGTGAAGTTGTTGATTTTTTACTTAAAAGTATAAAGTAAGAAGCTTCTAAAATCCTGGCTTAATGTTGCAAGTTCATGTATCATATTTGTAGAGACCATGTCATGTCCACATTACAATTTAGAAACACAGGAACACAATGAAATTTGCAGATTGCCCAACTAGGGAAATGGGACCCTTGGAGAAGCACGCAAATAAGTTATGATAACACAACTGCTGCAACTGCAAAATATTTGTGTAGTTTTCTATATGCAAAATGAGTTATTACCTGGATGACCATGTACTTGAGCAGTGTTTCTAGGATATAACAGGTAGGGTCATCTGCAGCTTTTTCTCCCACCACAGCTGGAACCAACGGGGTAATCTCCTCAGGGACCACCTTGGCTGCTCATATCAAGAGACAGAAATGACATGAGTTAAGTAAAGATAAACAGGAATTTTCCACCAAAAAGAAACCTATCCAATCCCCCACCAGTTTGGTATGCTTTAGATGGCTTTAATAAAATCTGTGATCATTTATTTATGCCCAGATATAATGAATAGTCAATTTTTTCTCACCATCTGGGGGGTTGGAGAAGGGGTTATAAATGATGGTGTCAAGGGTGCACGGCCCCCTAGATGAGTGCACAGCAGGGAATCCTGGCACCAGACAGGCAAAGATAAGGAACTGCTCCTCAGCACAGTTGTCCCTCAGGGCCTGCAGCCAGAGCAGGAAGAGACGGATCCCTTCACAGCGTATCTGGACAGAAGGAAAAAAGGTCATTTTATTGCATATACAAAAAGGAGGCTAATTTTAATCATTTGAGAAATATGTGAGGTCCATCTTGGTATTAAAAGATTTTGCATGCTGAAACTGTGCACTTACTTTGAATGAATTTCCAGTGTGTAGAAGCTTTTTGAGAATAGATCCTGCAGGAAAGAAAAAGGCGACAATGTTCAAAAACTTTTTTTGCAATTCAAATTTTCTTCTACACAAACAGCACAAAGCTGTCATCTCAACTGAGCTGAATTGACCTTGAGGGTGGTCTTGACAAACTAGTGGGTAGAGTGGCAAGGCTTCACATTTCCCTGATGAAAATTAACATCAGTTGGCAGCGACAGGCATTTATGAAGGCAATCTGGTTCCACTGTAATCAAATGAGACATTGCTCTGATTGCTAAATATCTCGGGTGGAAGAGGTCTGTGTGTGTGTGTGAGATTCAGGACATGTGCTTGACAGGCAGCAGGCAGCTCTCTTTTGAGGACATTGTGGGCTGGGAAACACTTCGACTAGTCCTTATATTGATTTTAAGTTGATGATTAGGGTTAAAACTGGGGTTATGTTAGTGTAAAAGGTAAGCTATTGAGCAGGTGTGTTAAAATCTTGATCAACAAGGCCCCAACTGAGTGAGTCTTTGTCTGGGATTCTCATCAGAATACTGAACACATAAAAGCATAGAGGAATCCTTTCACGGGTTAAGAGGCTGGGACAGAAAGATTACAAAAAGTTCTCTAGTGTGTGAAGTGCCTGTGACCTTGCGTCTCCCAGTTGAAAGGACAAAACCACCCAGCCATTAATGTCATTCCTGACCTACTCTACCTACCACAAAAAATATGTCACAAGGCACTGAATTGCTATTAGTAATGGCCCTGGATGCAAGATGATAAGAATTATGTGAACGAAAAAGTTATTGAGGCTAAAATACACAAATAATAGCGCTGCTTCTTGACCAGTGACACCCAAACCAACATGTGGAAAAGAAAACTCTATGTGGGTGCAGGAAAGGCTAAGAGGAAGCTTTAAACCTGTGATGATTTGTGGTCCAGAGACACACAACATGGTGAATGTGTCTGGGCTATACACCCAAAGATAAGTCTTGATATTTAAAATTACAAGCCTGAGGCGAAGGCAAATCTGCAACGGTGATCTCGACCCAGCCTGTTTAGCTGCCAAAGGCTGACAAACAACAGTTATAATTGGGGTTATCGCTTCTTGCAAGGGTTTTCTTTTTTGTGCAAGGCTGAAATCATGCGAGCATAATTCAATTACTTATTTGCATTTCAAATGAAGTGCTAATTTCCATTTCCCATTTACATCCCCCTTCTAAGACTAATTATTTTCTCCTCATTATTGAAGGCTAAGGCTTGGTACTGGTGACATTTTTTTGTCCTTAAGTGTAAAGGAATACACAGTGTATGTCTACCTGTCAGATGGTGCAAAGAACAAGATAAGTATTTAAGGCCATGCATAATGTTTTATAAAGGGTAAAATATTAGAAGTACATACCTATACTGTGAAACTGCCATCGGCAGTAGATTTTCTCAGGCAGATGCTGCAGGATTTTCTGATGGAAAAAATGGAAGATGTTATGATTCGTTTAAATTAAGTGATCAGTGTGTTAAAGAGCAGTAACAGTGTTAGATAAATAAATACTGACCAACTCCACATTGAACCCTGACATAAAAACAACTGATTGATTATTATGAGGCTTAAATGCAAAATTGGCAAACACCCATTGGTTACAGTTATATTTATTGGATTTCTTAAGTCAAATAATTATTACTCCTCGATCAGTATATAAGCAATAACACAAATGCAGTTAGAGCCATAAGTTTTGGGATGATTTTTTTTGCCTCTGTACACCACACACACTGGATTTTAAATTAGAGTCAAAATGTAATCAAAGTGCAGATTTTCCGCTTTCATTTAAGGAGATTAACAATTGACTATTTAGGAATTACAGCTATTTTTATACACAGTCCCCCATTTTCAGACACTCAAAAATAATGGGCCAACTGACCAACAGGCAGTTTCATGGCCAGCTGAGACCTATTCCCTCGCTGGAGTTGATTCCAAGTGTTGAACTTGTATTTGCTAGCCTGTCACTAAGGTCCAAAGAGATGTACATGTGAGTGAAGGAGGCTATTATCAGTCTAAAAACTAAAATAAACCTCTCAGAGCAATAGCAAAAATGTTAGGAGTGGCCAAAAGAATAATCTTGTGGATTCCTTAAAACAAGAAATGCACTGGCCAGCTCAGCAACATTAAAAGACCTGGAAGACCATGGAAGACAACTGAAGTGGATGATCACAGAATCCCTTCCTTGGTTTAAAGAAAAACCTTCACAGTCTAGCCAAGTTAAGAACACTCTCAAAGAGGTAGGTGGATCATTGTCAAAGTAAACAACTATGCCAGAAAAGATCTACAAGTGCACGTCTAGCTGTGGGAAAAAATTCTTTGAACAGCCAAAATTAAAATATACCAGAATGATGGGAAGAAAAATGTATGGAGAAGGAAACAAACAGCTCATGATCCAAAATATACGGTATCATCTACCAAACATGGTCCATGCAATGTGCAAGTGCATATATGGCTACTAATGGAACAGGGTCACTGGTATTTATTGATGATGTGACTGCTGATGAAAGTAGCAGTGTAAAGTGTAAAGGGCTATGTTCTCTGCTCAGAATCAAGTCAAATGCTGCAAAACTGACTGGACAATGATTTGGTGTAAACGGATAATGACCCAAAGCATACTGCAACAACAAGCACGGATATATTTCAATGGCCAAGACAGTCAGCCGATCTCAACCCAACAGAGCAGCTTTCAGTTACTGAAGACAAAACTGAAGGCAGCTGCAGTAAAGGGAGGAAACAACATTTGATGATGTCCATGGGGTTCAAACTTTGGGCAGTCATTGACTGTAAAGGATTTTCATCCAAGTATTAAAAATAATCCTTATATTTAAAAGTAAAATAATAAAAATTAGAAGTTCGTCCCATTATTTTTGAGCCTCTGAAAATGGTTGAAATTCCTAAATAGTTAACGGTATTATTTTTTTTAATCAAACCTTTCAAATTAAAGCTAAAAGTCAGCACCTCAATCACATATTGACTGTTTGAATCACTATGGTAGTGTACAGAGGCAACATTACAAAAAAAGTGAATTGTCCCAAAACTGACGGACCTAATTCTAGATCAGATGCCTATTTTATTCATGAAAGCCACAATAAAATAAAGGAAGGAAACAATAATAACCTTGCTTTGCTAAGTGGAGCCGTTTTGACCAAAACCATATATACTATCTAAGCATTGCAGCTGCTTGCCCTTTCTCTCCACTTTGGCTTGCATATCTGCAAAACCCTGTGACATAACACAGCACTCATCACCTTACCAACAACCGTTTTACAACTCAATTAGCGAGCTCTAACCTTTCAGCAGCCTATCATTATTCCTGAAAGCAGTGACAGGTTAACTGGGTCCCTCTGGAGAGATGAAAAAATCCCTGGGAGACCGCAGATGTGTGCGCCTGTGCACATGTGGCTAGTTAATAGTCAGTTCACTGTGAGCAACTAATGCCCCAATGGCTCACTTCTCATCACATCCTAATCACTGACCCAATAAGGCTTCATGATTGCAATGTAGAGGTCAAGCCTGTCCTTTACTGCTTTACGTATGCAGCTGTGACCCACTCAAACAGACAACCAATGTTGGTCGGCATGATAAAAAGCTCATCTGGCCTAAGGAGAGTGAGAAACCGAGGCGGGAGAGGGCTGCAGAGCATGGCAGAACTACAAAGATTAAGTCCTCTCAAGTGACAGATTTAAAGAGCAACGGCATCATCTGAGAGTGAAAACACACAAAGAAACTGAAAGGGAAACTTATCACCCAAACTTAAGATGACAGATTTCCATTTTAATTCATAAAATAATTAGGTTAAAACATTAATCTTCAAATGATGTATGCAGGATATTCTGTATGTTAATATGCATGGCAATGACCATCTTCTGTTGAAAACCTGGTCTGAACATTGGTCTGCTACATTATTCTTTTGCCCTGTGCTTTGTTGCATTATGCCAAGAGCTGTGGTGGCCCAGAAGTCATCTCATGCGTTGAGTGTCTTGGTTTGTCAACAACTTCCTTCTTCCCTTACCATCTTTAACTTTCCCTTGTTGTCCTCTGAGACTAAATCCCCATCATTATCAGTGGCAGCAGATATACTGAAAGGCATATATCACTTTAAGGGGTGCTGAATGACTATCTGCGCTGCTCAACTTCTCCCTGATCCACAGACGTGATGATATGCGTGTACAGGCCTGTGGCTGCACCGCAGTATTGATCCCACACGGGATTATTACATCTCTGTACAGTTTCTGCATTGGTCTCCTTCATTCTGTCTCTTTGTGCCAGCAGAGACATTACGCTAGGCAGTAACACTGCAGGGTAGCTTACTTAAGCCTCTCTCTGTGAGACCACGTGCACACACAATAACATTGCCTTTCACTCTCCTCACAGAGCATCAAGAAGGGAGAGTGGGAATGAGGCAGAGAAGCTAGCTCAGAAAAACTCCCTGTGGAGCCGGAATGGCGGCTGCAACAATGAGGAATTTACTGGCTGATATGAGGTGAATGCAAAGTCTGCTGGACAGGATGCTGGTGGAGTTACTCTAATCTGCAGCCATACTCCAGCATAAATATAGGGGCATTACTGCGGTCCGACTGCAGCCTTAACATATTTACATGATCCGCACTTAGGTTTCCAGCAGTAGAGCCTGAACATGACACAGAATATGCTGCTTGCAGATGTGGTCTACAAGGGCTTTTAGCAGCAATAGACATGCGGTACTTTTAGAGGAAATGCTGTCATTTGCATACTGTGCTGGATTTTTGTCAACCATAGAGATAATTATAGCATATAAGGAGGATGGAAACTCCAATTCACCAAAAAACACTAGAGACATACCAAAAAAAAAAAATCTACAGACATACACATGCAGTAAAGAGAAAATAGCCACTTGGTCAATCTCAATACAAAACAGGTAACACCTATACCAAAACACAGCAAATAGCGAAGAAAATTATGCACAATGATGACAGTAATAAGTATAGTTCTATCATTAAAACAAAGGAAAGGAGACCCTGGTAGTACAAATGCTTGTATGTCAAAAGCACAGTGTGAGTAAAGACATCATAAACACTCCTTCTTCTTCTTTTTTAGGCTGCTCCTGTTAGGGGTCACCACAGCGGCTCATCTGCCTCCATCTCACCCTATCCCCTACATCCTCTTCCCTCAGTGGATCAAGGAAGACTTGTTTACATGTTAACCAAATTTATTTTCAAAGGTAAAATAAAGCAAGTACAATATCTCATAAAACCTCAAATAGAACCTTAAGCCTTAGAATTTTTTTTAAACAAAGCGCCAAAAATGTGAACAGCATTGTAAAGGTGTTTTCATTCTCGGTTGTGGCCAGTAGGTGGCAGCAACAGCGCGCAATCTGACTCCTAACAGGTTCTCAGCCATCAACTGCAGGTTCGTCTTTGGTTGCACAAGCTGAGCAGCAGTGTGCTGTCTGTTTTAAATACCATTTCAATGATGAGCTCTGAAGATTTTTAGTTTGCAGAAGGAAATAGTTGAAAATTGTCAATGAATGCCATTGCAACTGACAAAACTGATCCCATCTATAAAATTAAGGACAGATGTAAAAAAAAAAAAAAAAGCCAGGCATCAAGATTTGTCTCCTCTGCTGCTTCCATGTGCAAACCCAAGTTCCACTTAGCAAATTTGCATTTATGCATTACCCACTGCTCCCCCACTGGTTAACTGTCAGTCAAGAGGAATTAGAGAGTAAAACAAATCACTTTGCTAAATGGCCCTGGGTACCTTTTTTTTTTTTTTTTA
>VUQH01015724.1:7136-19143 GCA_015106775.1 Etroplus canarensis | reverse complement strand
CTGTGGATAATGACACACTCTTACCAGCTTCAGCCATCATCCTCACAAGGTCTTTAGCTTTGGTTCTGGGGTTGATTCACACATTTCAGTCCAAAATACGTTCATCTCTGGGACACAGGACCCGTCTCCTTCCTGAACCGTATGATGACTGGACATTCCCATGTTGTTTATACTTGTGGATAATTGTTTGAACAGATGAACGTGGCACCTTTAAGCATCTGGAAATTGTACCCAAGGATGAACCAGACTTGTGGAGCTGCACAATTCTCTTCCTGATATCTTGGCTGATTTCTTTTGATTTTCCCATAATGTCAAACAAGGAAGTAGTGTGTTTGAGTGTGGCCTTAAAATACATGCACAGGTGTGCCTCCAATTAAATCAAATGTTGTCAGTTAACCTATCAGAAGCTTCCAAAGCCATGTCATCATCATCTGGGCTTTCCCATATTGTTTAAAGGCATAGTAATCTTTGTGTATGTAAACTTCTGACTTCAAAGAAAATAATAAAATTCTCTCTAAAATATTCTCTCTCTCATTATTGCAGCATTTAGCAAATAGAAATAATTTTGGCTAACTGACCTAAAACAGGAGACGTTCAGTCGGATTTAATTTCAGACAGTGAGAAAAAAATGTTTGTTTCTTTTTACACGGTGTATGAAAACTTCTGGTTTCAGCTGTATATAAGTGCCAAGCCATTTGCCATTATCCATTTGCACTATGAAATGCTGTCTGATCAGCTTTGCAGCATTTGGATGAAGCTGAGCAGAGAGAGAAACAGAACTGCACACTTCAGACTTCATGCTGGAAGAAGTTCACCTTTGTTTCATCTGTCCAAAGATATTTTTTCTACAACTGGGGAGGCTCTTTCAGACGTGTTCTGGCAAAGTCTAACCTGACCTTCCTCTTCTTGAGAGTAGCCAGTGGTTTGCCCCTTGTTGTTCATTTGTTGTTGTAAAATAATGAGAGAACAGGTTTCACCTGGTGGTGACTATATATAAAAATGGCTGGAATTCCTAAACAGTCAATGCAGTTCTTCTGTGAAACCCCATGAAGTAAAGCTAGAACTCCACACTTCATTTACATTTTGAGTGTTTGATTTAAAATCCACTCTAGTGGTATACAAAGGAAAAATTACAAAAATTCTATTCTATCTAATCTATCAGAGCAATGAGAAAATGTTTGTAATTTTGCCTCTGTACACCGCCGCAGGGGATTTTAAATCAAACAATCAAAATATAATTGAAGTGCAGAGACTTTTAGCTTTATTCAAAGGGTTTGACAAAAGAATTGCATTAACCTAACTGTATCAATGAGGGGTTTTGTGGCTATTGCATCCATAGTTCAGACAAATCAGATTCACTACAGACAGAGGTTCCGAAGACTTCCACCCTTTGGTATCACAGGCATCAATCAACATTGCTCAGATGCCTTCATCTGTTTAAGGACTCTAAATTCAATTAGGATTTTATAATATCTCCCCATGCGTCCATCAAAAACATTCCAAAAATTGTGTTAACTTGCCAAGGTACAGCTGTGCCCTCATGCTGATGAGTTTTTATATTTACAGCCATGCTGCCCTCTTCTGACTTTACATGGGTACTGTGATCATATCAGTGGGTCTTCTCATCCAGTTTTCAGGACATGAAGAGGAGAGGACCTACATGCCGAGGAGCTTATGAGCTTGGTTACTTAACGTGACCTGCTTTGCATGAAAATTTAACAAGGTAAGGCTTGTCCCAGCATGGAAGCCACTAACTAACTAATAAGGAAATGTTTCTGTTCTCAGAAAACTACCACAAACTCTTCTGATCCAGATATCCTTCTGGGTTCAGGGACTCCGTGTCATGGAGGGCATCTTTAGGCTCAGAGAAAGTATGCATTCTTGGACTGCTTTTAATTTATTTATTTTTCTTTAGACCACTTCCATTGTGTTTTAATTATTTATGAAAAGTGAAGTTAGCATACAAGGTAACAGGCTTTCCAACCTCATCTAGTTGAAAAGTTATAACAGGATACTCACCTGCCTTCTGTAGTTCAGTAACAAGGCTAATTGAACATCAAATCACATATAGGGCAGGAAACACCCAGTGAGGGCAGTGCAGTTCTGCTTGTTTTCTTATGTAGTGACTGCTTTCTTCATGCAAAAGACTAGATAGTCATGTTACTGGTTGGCAAAGAGGAGCTGGCACAACTGCATCACAAATCCACAGGTTACCCTGCTTTCTCATAGACAATTAGTAAACTGATGTTTCATTATGAACATACATATGCAGTCTGCATTCTGCTGTGTAATTTCATTCAAACGGGCACATACTTGTTGACTCATTGTGCTGCACTCTAATTTTCCTAGATTTAAGCACGAACAAAATGTGTTCAAGTTTAGCTTTGTCTTATGATTAAAAGTAAATGGGTTAACAAGACTCTGAAACTTTTCTTTAACAGTGGAAATTACTTTCCACTGTTTAATGCCAAAATTTCCCTTTAAGATTTTCTTGAGACAAAATAAAGGAAAAACCTTTTCCCCTTTAATGAAGGGTTAACAGTTTTGTTCCAGGGAAGGGTTTCTGAAATCACTACAGAGCTGTTCTGGATGATCACTTTTATCCTGTGATGAAACATTACAATTCTCATAGGAGTTCTCTCTTCCAGCATGACAATGCCCCCAGCTATAGGACAAGAGGGCTTACTGAATGATTTGTTGAGTATGACTTTGACATATGCTATGGTTCTATAGTCCTAAACCAACCAAATATCTATGGGAGATTTCAGACTTGCCTGTTAGCACATGATTTGAAATAAAATATATTTTGGAAGAGTTGTGTCCTTTCCCTCCTGTAAAGTTCTAAACATGTGTAGAAGGGACATTAAAATTCTACAGTTCTTCTAACAATTTTCCAATCATATATTGTCCAATTTTGGTGAGCCTGTGTGAATTGTAGCCTCAGTTGCAGAGTGGCACACAGTGTGGTCTTCTGCTACTGTAGCCCATCTGCTTCTAGGTTTAGTGTATTGCAAGTATGCTCTTCTGCATATTTAGGATGTAATGAGTGGCTATTTGAGTTACTGTTTCCTTCCTATCAGCTTGAAGCAGTCCAGGCCATTCTCTGGCATCAACAAGGGACTTTCTCCCTCAGATATCTCACTCTAGAGATGGGAGTGTGGGAAAATTCCAGCAGATCAGCAGTCTCTGAAAATTTTAGATCATCCCATCTGGCACCAATTAGCAAACCACATTCAGTCACTTCAATCGCCTTTCTTCCCCATTTTGATGCTCATTTTGAACTTCAGGAGGTTGTCTACGTGTCTGAATGTATTGAGTTGCTGCCATGTAATTGGCTGATTAGATTTATGCTTTAACAAGCAGTTGAACAGGAATACCTAATGAAGCGGTAAGTGCATTCTTAAAGTCCTAATTAGCAAACTCTTTAAACTACATCCTTTGACACACTAAAATGTGGTGGAACGGCACAAGCAGAAACACAGTGTGTGTAAACTAACTTGTCAGTTACACACGGAGATGTAAAGGTTGCAAACTTTAGCTGACATGAGCCGTAATACACTACGTGTGACACTAGACCAAAAAAGCTGCAGCTGTAAAACCTAATTGCATTAGTCTTCTCATACTAATGCAATTTAATGTCTAACAGCCAAAACACAACAACTTCACCAGGGAACAGGTGGTGGGGGCGGCATCGTCTCAGTCAGTTGGGTGACTGGTTGGGAACCAGAGGACTGCAGAGTGGCCCTGGATCAAAACTCGCCTGTGGAGGAGGAGAACTGGAGATCTGAGATCAGAGGCTAATTCAAGACCCAGCATGGACTTACATGAGGTGTACTGGCGACCCAGAGAGGAGTCAACTTACCCTCCGACCACTGCCGAGGTGCCCTTGAGCTAGGCACCAAACCCCCCACAGTGCCCTTTGGCGCCTGAAAAAAGGGCAGCCTTGTTTCTCCTCACTTCCTCTCATTAATTGCATGTGTGTGTGTTGTGTAAAAAAAATGCATGACCATGACTGTCAATATGTGTGACATCACCTGTGTGTGGAGAATTGTGTAATTTCCCCGTTGGGGATTAATAAAGTATCTCTCTTCTAAACCAGACTGTAAATGATGTAGTAGCTCATCTGGCTCATGATCCATCACAGTCCACAGTTTATTGTAATGTGTGAAGTACAGAAAGAAAGTGATACATTTTTTTTTCTCATTTCTTGGCTGCATTGCACAAAGTGATGGGAATTTAAATCTACTGAAAAGCAACAGAAGCTCACAAACAGTCATCCAAGAAAAATGAAACTTGCTCACCACCAAATGAAAGTGTTTGAGTTATTAGGGCTGTCAAAATTTACGTTAATCCAGATTAATTAATTTACATGATTATTTGATAAGAAATTTAAACGCAATTAGTGCACAATGACTGAAAATCCCACAAACTCTACTAACCGGTCCGGACTGATGCTCCAATGCTATCTGGTGGCAGAACCAGCTTGATCCAGATGGATCATATCGGCCCTCTTGATGGGAAGTTTGAGTATGATTAAAACCAAGATGGAACAATCGACCAGCATAAAGTGGTTTGCAAACTCTGCAGGAAGGAGTTTTGGTTTCACCAAAGCATTTCCAGCTTATCGAAGCATAGATTAGTCAGGGATTCCTCTGCAGTACTTCGGTGACTGTGACAACCAGCTTGTACCAAACCACCCTCACATAACATCGAGGCCACAGGAATTGTACCTCTGACAAATTGTATGCTTTTTTAATTGTAATTTTGCAATTTGTACTCCACATCTTTTCTTCAGTCTGCATAAAACACGTTAAGTGCATATATCACAATCTGTTCCGAGTCCTTTTGCTTCCACAAAATTAAACATAATTAATATTGAATGGGTATGAATTGTGATTAACCTAAATGAATCCACAGCAGCCCTGATTAATCTGATTCAAAATTTTAATCGTTTGAGAGCACTAGAACATATTAGCATGTCATAGTATTGACCATTATGACTGTTGTTAGCATAAAGGTAATAGGAAAGCCCCAGCATTGCCTTCCTAATGTGGGAACAATCCCTGCATGATCGTGACCAATGAGATTATTGATTATCACCTGAAAGGATACAAGTAGTACTGTATACACCATGTGTGGTGAAGTTATATTAGCAGTAGGTCTAATATCTAATAGAAGAGAAGCATTAAGAATCTGCCAGTATGATAAGAACAGCAAATATAAAAAGGAGAAAGAGTGGAATGTTTAGAATTTTTCACCAGTAAAAACGGGAAGTTATGTGGGTGATAATAAGGCAATAACTTGGTCATTATCACCTGCCAGGACCTAATAGGTCACAGTAAGTTTGATTAAAATTAAAAAAAAAAAAAATCTAAAATTTCCTCTGGGATTATTAAAGTATCTATCTATTGATCTATCTTCCGACCAGCAGGAGGAGTATCCAGCCTTATTAATTGTGTACCGACAAATGGACGCCTTGCCATGACATGAGCTTATTGAGCCTTTGGCCGGATGAGCTTAAAACAATATTTATGATATATATATATATATATATAATTTCTGCATGAGCTGTGGAATCGACATGTAAGACTTCAAAATAAAACACATGTACTGATCTTTAAAATAGATTTTATTTATAATTTTGTAATTTAACAGTTTACGATATACAGCTGACAGGACTAAGACATTTCAATGGATTTTGGCCCTAAAGGTTGAAGAACAAGAAGAACAAACATGGTTAGATAGATAGACAGATATGATAGAAGGTACCAGAAGAACTGTGCTCTCTTTTCTTTTTTTTAAACTTGTGCTTTTCCTCTCCACTCCACCCTTGAAACAATTCACATTGGCATAGCAACAACAAAGCAGCGTCTTTCAGCCAGACCACTGAAAAAGACATTATTTACTTTTATTGTTTTTATGTAAATTTGAATTATTTAAATTATATATTTAGACTTTGAGTTGCTTATGAAAACACTGACGATATCTTTAAAGTGCTGCAACATGAGATTATGCTTTTGTGACCAGTAGTAAGAAATACAAGAGGTAATGTTTTGTCATTCACAGAGAAAACAAGGTAAAAGTCACAGTTTTGTTTTCTTCACTACAGTTGAGCCGCTGCGCTGTGAATATGTGTACAAAACTTCGCCTGGTTTACGTTCTTCAACATCAGTGACTTTCTGCACAGCCGCCACAGTGTACAGTGATGGTAAGCAATCGGCATTTCATTTTCTTATTCAGTTATTAAGTAATCATAGTTGTACTTTATAGAGAAATATTCACATTTAAATACAACCCCACTTTCAAGTAGGTTGGGATGCTGTCTAAAATATGAATTAAAACACACTGTAATGAATTTCAAGTCCCATAAACCAATATTTTATTCATAGAAAGCATATCAAATGTTGAAAGAGAGACATTTTACTATTTTGTAAAAAATATGAGCTCATTTTGAATTTGATGGCAGCAAAACATCTCAAAAGGCTGAAAAAGTAAGTGGTACTAAAAAGAAACAGCTGGAGGAACATACTGCAGCTAATTTAGTTATTTGGCGCCAGGTCAGCAATGTGATTGGGTATAAAAAGAGCACCTCAGAGAGGCAGAGTCTCTCAGAAGATGGGCAGAGGTTCGGCAATCTGTGAGAAACTCAGTCTACAAATTGTTCAGTGATTTCTGGGTTGACAGGCGGCATCAACCTAGCATGGTTTTCAATGGCAAGAGAAACCAGAGCCCCCAGTAAAAACCAGTGAAAGCACGAGGAGAACATGCAAAATCCACACAGACGTCCCATTTGGGTTTGACCCCAGGACCCGCTTGCTGGGAGGACACAGTACTAACTGCTGATCCTCTGTGCCGAATCTGGAGACATCTCTGTGTAGAAGGGACACTGTCAAAAACCAATATTGCATGCTCGTGATGTTTGGGCCCTCGGGCTCAGGAACACTTCTAGAAATCATTGTCTATGAACACAGTTGGCCGTGCCATCCACAAATGCAGGTTAGAGTTCTAGCATGCAAAGAAGAAGCCACATGTGAACATGATCCAGAAAGGTCACTATCTCTCTAGACCAAAGCTTATTTAAAATGGGCTGAGGCAAAGTGGAGAACTGTTCAGAAGTCAGATCAAAATCTGAAATTCTTTTTGGAAATCATGGTTGCTGCATCCTCCGGGCTAAAGAGAAGAGAAGAGTTATTCAGTTATACTGAATTTCCCGGAGGAACCTACCCGAGGGATTAATAAAGTTCTATCTATCTATCTGTGCTCAGTTCAAAAGCCTGCATCTCTGATGGTATGGGGGCCCATTACTGCCTATTTTACTGACAACTTGCACATTTGGAAAGGCACCATCAGAGCTGAAAAGTATATACAGGTTTTAGAGAAACATATGCTCCCCTGCAGATGAAGTCATTTTTTATTTAGGGAAGGCCTTGCATATTTCATCAAGCCAATGCAGAAGAGTCCAGGTGCCGGACTGGCCTGTCTGCAGTTCAGACCTTTCACCAACTGAAAACATCTGGCCCATCATAAACACAAACATGGCCTTGTCCCAACTTTTTTGAGATGTGCTGCTGTAATCAAATTCAAGATGAGCTAGTATTTTTCATGGAACAGTAAAATATCTCACTTTCAACATTTGATATGTTTTCTATGTTTTTTGATAATAAATAATGGTTTATGAGATTTTCAAATTACTGCATTGTGTTTTATTTATATTTTATGCAGTGTCCCAACCATTTAGGAATTGGAGTTATAGTAACTGAACCCATTTCAGATACATATGTCACATAATTTGCCTAAATTGTCCACATAAAACAATATTATACAGAAGAATGAAAATGTGAATTCCTGATGTTGGTTCAATCCTGGTTGCAGAAAAAGTTTGGTATTTTGATTTTGCTCATTTTTCTTTTTTTAAGTACTACACAGAAAAAGAGCCAAATTGCTCAGGCTAAGGGCCACAAGACATTAAAGGTTAACAGTGATGCATGAATGTTGGCACTGCACTGTGAGATAGCTGCAAGTCGATGAAATACTGTTAAAAAAAACAAAAAACATTTTCATGCAGCGGCTGCCACTGTCTACACCAGAGCTCACAGCAAAAACGAATCATTCTTTTGTAGTTCAAGTTTCAATCCAAAGCTTTTTGTTTGGCAATGCCTTTAATATCAGCTGGCTTCATCTTAATTCTATATGGAAACAATGTCAAAAAACAAGCAAGAAGTTGTGTCACTGAACATGGATGAACAATGGTTAAAATCTGAGGATAAAATATTTACTTTTCTTCTTTTAGTACAAAAGATAGACTGTATATGATTAGCAGAACAGGACTAGATTAAAGGTACATGGACATTAACACTGACACTACACCTGCTCTACATGCAGGCTCAGCAGTACGAGCTAATCTACTACACACAGAATACACAGTACACTTGACATTGTCTACATTACACTACAAGAAAACAAATCGGGAATACACACACGCAAAAAAGCAATCAATCAACAGCTACCCTTCCCCGATCACCCCGCCCAAAAAAAGACCCACCCTCAAAGTAAAAGCAAAGTGAAACACACACACACGGTCCGATTATATAATTTTTTTTTTTTTTTACATTACTGTACAAAGGGAGGAGGAGATGCGGGGCTAGCAGAGATGATGAGGGCTGGGATATATAGAGAGATCGTGGCAGGGTGGCTAAGCTTCACGTATCACAACATGAGCACACGAGACAGGCGATCACAAACAGGATGCGGTCTGAGCTACAAGCTGTCCCAACACACACTGAGAATAAAAACCTCATTATCACCTTTCTTCTTCAAGCACACCCTTGTGTACTAAGTGGTCTTCCTAATGAAGCAACACGGTAGATTAGGTTATGTTAGGTTAGTAGATGGTGATAATGCGTTGTTTCATAGAGCACCTGGTTTTGCAGTAATTTAATTAAAAATAAACACTATTACGTAAAAAAATAATAAATCACATGTGGCCTGAATAGTTTAGGAATAAACCAGAACCAGAAGGTCCATATAGTTGGGTAACTACCAACTAAAGCTACAGTTCTCCATCTATGGGAACAGCCAGAACTCATTTCTATCATCTTTCCTGTACAAAAGCCTCTTAAGACCCTCAGCAGAAATGTGTGCTTGCTCGCTGTGCTTACTGGACTCCATTTCTGCCTTGTCTCTGTTTCTTCCTTTGCTACCCCGAGAGTCAGCATTGCATTACTGGAGCGACTGCACTGTCATATTTAAAAACACCATCCCCTTCTAAAGATATGATTGTGGGGAACTGACTGTTTTCTAGACAGATGCTTTGACTGTCTCAGATGGAATTAACGACAGCTTAGTTCCATTAAGTGACCCAGTTGGCCATGAAAATGACCCGTCATAGCCAAAAGCAGGCCCTCCTCTATATGGAATGTAGACATCATGGCTACACCTGTGCTTCTGCAGAATTCAAAATGTCTTCTTTAAAAAAAAACCATTCTGTAGTGTTGAAAGAACACAGTCGATGTGTGCTAGTTATTCTGACAATGTGCTTCCATAGGTCTGGTACAGACGTGATTTGTCGTTTACCATTTCTGGGCATGTGCTTATTTTGAGTTCTTACTGAAAGTTAGATAAGAAGAAATAGACCACTCTGGTACCCATCTGCTAAATATGACGCTACAGTCAGGGCTCTTCACGTACAACAGCACCACTGGGCTCTAAAACCCATTATTTCCAGTGGCTTGTGCCAAGCAAGAACAGTTTGCTGCCATGTTGAGAAAAGTGCAAGTGTGCCGCCCAGGGAGCGCTTCGACTGTGGAGCACCGTGACACACAAAAGTATCCAGCCGAATGATAGGAAGTGAGCGATTATAGTACACGTAAAGAACGTGAGCAGGCCCAAATTGCTTACAGCGCAAAAACTTAAACAGTTAAAAGAAAACTCCTCTATGCTGTCGTGAGTTGGGGCGGCAGACCGAGAGTAGCAGACACCAACAGGCTCAACAAACTGATCTGCAAGGCCAGTAATATCGTGGGTGTGGAGCTGGACTCTCCGACAGTGGTGTCAGAGAGGAGGATGCCGTCCAAGTTGAGGACAATCCTTCACAGCCTCTCCATGACGTGCTGGACAGACCACAGCAGCAGACTCATTCTGCCACGATGCACCACAGAGCACCACAGGAAATCATTCCTACCAGTGGACATCAAACTCTACAACTCCTCCTTGTGATACCCTGACCAGTTTCATATTCTATACAGTGTCTAATTTTGGAGTTATTTATGTTACATATTGAAATATATACAGACATTTTTATTTATTCTAATCTTCATTTTCTTGCCTTTCAAATTTATATTTATTTATATCTAACTGAGCATCTGTAACACAATGCAATTTCCTCCCTGGATTAATAAAGTATTCTGATTCGGATTCTGAAAATCTTAAAGGGAAAAAACAGGAGCGATCCAAACAGACTGCAGGCAGCCAATATAATAGGAACTTCATCATTTGTTTTGTTATTATTTTACAAAAATGTAAACAATTTGCCAGTTAATGGGTATTACATGTAAACACCAGTCAAGACATAGCGCCATCTAGCTACAGTTCTGTTTCCAGTCATTGTGCTAATGTAAGCTAAGTGTGGCTGCAAGATTCTTCTCACCTAACTCTCAGCAAAAAAACAAGTAATTGTGGTTTTCTTTATATAAATATGGTGTACACAAGATATAATTTTGTTTATTATGTTATGTTCAATGCTCACACACCACAGGCCTCTATTTATCCAATCTGATGCATTTAAAAAACTGCATAATAATGGTAAACACAGAGCCCCCCAAAAATCCTCTGTTTTCGAAACTGAAAGCATCTCACACAAGAAGAGAAGAGGAACAAAACTCAGGCCCCTGGTCCGTCTTTACACCCCAGTCAACCTCTGCCACCGCAACACTACAACACTGTACTGCAGGTTGTAAAATCTCTTGGGAAGCCCAACCTTGCATGCTAAGAGAGGCCACTCCCTACTGTATAACACTCTTCAACAAAACAACAAGTCAAGTCACCAATGAGGAAATGGGAACATGGTTAAATGTGATTCTACTCACTTCTTTGTACAAAATAAACATATGCAGTCATTATTATTTACTAAATTACTTTACAAGAATGAGAGGTAAAAAGGAGACGTCTAGCGAGAGAACAATATGATGCAGCTACACGTAAAACTACACTGATAAAACGTTTTTCTTCTGGAAACAAGCAGCATCTCTCTGCTTTCTGTCTCTCCGCTGGTTACAGCACAGCTTGGCTCAGAGCTTTAACACTAGTGTCTGTAAGTACATTAAAGGTTCCACTGCCTGTAAGAGACTGACAGTGTACCAGTCTCTGAGATTCATATGTTACCAAAAACATGTGCAGGACTCAGGTAACTTAGGTAATGTTTTTGGTAACATGCCTGAATGGGGCAGAATGCTACGACCCACAGGACACACTGACTATGGCACACTTAAAATACTTTCTAGCCCGCACTCTCCTTCAACAGTTTCATCCCATGATGTGTTTCACTCCAACACAATGCCTGGAAGACTTAAGAAGAGATGGCACTTCTATATATACGGAGTTGCATCCACCTGGTTTGTGTGTATGTGCAGGCGTTTTTGGACAGCGAGGAAAGTTAGGTGGAGTCAGTCCCGACAAACCGAACAGGCCAACTCGGTCCAGACAAGGTGTCCACAGGCGAGGAACCACAAACTTCACCTTCACTTGGACCCTGAGAAATGGGCACTGGGACCTCCTCCGTCAAAACAAATATGATTTGTGTGTGCGTGTGTGTTTCTGTGTGAATGCAGAGTTACAGTACAGTTCACTGATATTTCTCTGCTTACAGTTTAAGCAGCTTTAGTAGGAGAAAAAAGTTACCAGTGGAGGAAATTTCCAAAGAAAACAAGCCCTAAGTGTCAGTCATCATCTTGGGTGTTTTGTTAAATATTTGTGCTCTGTAGAGTTTTTTTTTTCCTTATAAGAAGAAGCA
>VUQH01015707.1:3368-13737 GCA_015106775.1 Etroplus canarensis | reverse complement strand
ATCATCGTACTTCGCGCATTTGCATATGTGGGCCTCCTGACATCGAGTCTCCCATGGTACAGTCAGCTCTATCACCACCAGTTTCTTGGTGTTCTCCGATATTAGTAGGACATCTGGTCGTTGGGTTGTCTCTACTATCGGTGGGAACACTAGCTTCCTCCCAAGGTCAACTCTCAGTTCCCAATCTTTGGCCATACTCAGTATGCTGCCTCTACCTTGTGCGGTGGCCCCAGTTGTCCGCTCTCCACCTTTGACAAAATTGATGAAGCGTGGCTGGTTGAAATGCTTGTAGTCCTTCTTCTGCTCTGTCTCTAATGTGCGGGCAAGTGCTTTGAGGACCTGATCGTGTCTCCACCTATACCTTCCATGAGTAAGAGCAACCTGACAAGATGACAGTATGTGCTCTCGGTTGGCTGGCTTCTGGCATAGATGACACTTTGAGTCTTTTGTCATTCCCCAGGTTCTTAAGTTTGTTGGAGTTGGCAATACATCATATACAGCTCTGAGTAGGAACTGGAGTTGGAAAGATGTATACTTCCATATGTCACTCCATGTCAGCACTCTCTGTTCAGTTTCCCATTTAGTCCAGTTCCCCTGACTTCCCATCTCAACTGCTCGAATGTATCTTGCCTCCTCTTGCTGTTGCCGTATCTCCTGCTGGACCAGTTGTCGCCTGTCTCTGGTCGATGCCCCTTTCCATTTAGTCCTTGTCTCCCAGCCAAGGCCTTGTCTTCCTTTACAGACAGTTCCCAATACGTCTTTGTGATGGAGTCTTGATTCTGCTTCCGACACTGCATCAATTGCTCTCCACTTATAACCTGACTGGATGTAGGCTCCTGCTTCTCTGACTTTAGGATCATTAGAGTCCTTTAAAGTCATTATACGGCGTGCTTTTCCCTTCTTGAACTCCTCTACCACTGAAGTTAAGGGTAATCGTAGCTTACTGGTCTTACTGTAAAATCCGACCGCTGAAAAACACTTTGGGACCCCCCATCCAGCGTCTGAGATACCGGTTGACTTTCATCTCAATGCCCTCTACTGTACAGTTGTAATGGTGATGTCATATAGCATGAGTGGCCATATTAGTCTGGGTAGGAGTCCATGCTGGAAGATCCATGCCTTAAACTTATCAATGTTTACCAGTGTCTCTGTTGTTTCCTATTCCAGGCGTCTGCTGTTAGTGACATCCTTTAACGTATCATCGTACCATTTCCCTAAGCATTTGATGGGGTTGCCAATGATTGAAGGAATCGCTTCGCCCTGGATCTTTAGAATGAATCTTTCAGTGATCTGTCCTTTCTTTATAACCAAACATCTCAATTTGGTAGGCTTGAACTTCATTCGGGCCCATGTAGCTGTTTCTTCCATGGCTGCCAGTACCCATCTTCCCTGTACATGTGCTGTCATGGTGATCATCAAATCATCCATGTAACCTCTGCTTGGTGGTTGTCTGGTGTCTGCCTTGGTCTTTGGTCCCCTGGTTTCTCTTTTCCCTGCTTCTATTAGAAGATTCATTGCCATAATAAAAAGTACTATAGAAATGGTGCATCCCGTTACTATGCCTTTCCTGATTTGTTATATTACATTAAACAGTTAATTGTGATGAATTGTGAGCCAAATGAACTACTGTGTCACTGACATTCTGGTTTAGTATTTACAATTAATGTACTTAATATTTTACAATTGTATCCCAGTACTTTTTCTGTGTTTGAGGTCATCTTTTTCATTTCTTTTTGTATTTTTTCAATCTTGGCTGTCAAAATACGATCAGAACAATATTATCATAGCAAACAGGATTTCCTTTAGTGACCAAGAATCTTATGATCAATACTGATTGCGTTATTTCATTTCAGTTTAAAATCTCACAAATGGATCAGTATTTGAATGGTTTAAAACCGCTGTATGATGCTGTATCTGTGTGCAGTTTCTCTATGAGCATGCTATACACTGTGACCTTGATTTCCTTTTGCATACCTGTAAGAATGACACTGGCCTGCAGCCTCACAGGTCACACCCAGAAAATGTTTTATAGCTGACTGGCTGAACATTAATAATCTTTCTCCTTTACTTCAGATTTAACCTTGGCCCTGCTGGAGATGAGCCACTGATCCTATCATTCATCTTCCAGGCATTTAGTGACATTGATTTAGCATTTAGCCTTTGTCTCCACTGTGTCATTCCGGTCTCACTAGTAATGTCTTCATCTTCCATGCTCCAACCTATTTTAATGTGTCCATATAGCTTGGTTTCTAATGGGGTTTTATTAGCAGGCTCTGTGCTCAGTAAAGACATTTGATCCTCACTGCGGACCGGTAATGCTTTGTCAGGGGCACAGCAAAACAGACCCTTAGGACAGTGAGTACACCGCACTCTGATCTACATTTCACTGCACACACGCAGCCACACTTTTAAAACTGATAATCAGATATTTCCTAAATGAAAAAAGCTGAGCTTAAGAAGAAATGTTTTGGCATTTTATAGGAAATAGACACCACAGAATAATTTGGTGTGGCACCAAACCCCAATGGGTATGCATCTATATCACAAAATATTGTTAAGATCTGGTCATTTCCCCAGTAGAGGATTAATAAAGTATTTCTTCTTCTTCTTCTTCTTCTTCTTCTCCTTCTTCTTCTATGTCCTACCACTATGGTACCAAATTTATGCTTATGCTGCAGTTGATACATGGAGTGGATGATATGACTAGACTTTACAGCATCTTTCTGCATAAACCTGCATGAGATGAAATGGATTTCTTAAAGAGTCTTTCAATTCTTAATGACAAATTACAACTTTGATTTGTCACAGCACTCACAGCTCTAGTAATGCAGTGTATTTTCAACATTCTCCAGTGAGAGCTTTCTTAGCTGATATTTAAATTACCTTCTTAAACCTGAATTCCCAAGGTGGATTACTCCACCATATTTACACACAGCCGGGTGTTAAATCTGCTCTTTGCATGTACAGTTGTGCAAAGAGAAGTGTAAACATGCTATCTGATTTCTGCCACCAAGTTTGTCCCAGTAATCAGCTAATTTAATTGCATGTAAACACAGGCGGACAATAAAGCAATTAATGCATCTCTTGCTTCTTTTTAACTGTAAGAAAAGGGACAAATAATTAGAAAATAGCTTCCCTGTGTACAGTGGTTTATCATTTTTAACATGTATAGGGAAAATAATATGATGTACTGTATAAAGTTAAATATATATTTCAATTCTTTATGAACATTCACTCTTTGTTTATTGGAATCAAGTGGGGCTTTCAAAAAACTTTTTTTAGATGAAATATAATACTGGGATCATCCCTCTCCAAACTTGCACAGACTTTCCTGCAAACCTAAAAAGAGATTATGGGTAACCAAATATAGCTGAAACCCGCAGAGAAGCCAACATACACAAATGTACACAATGCCATGTGAACCTGCATGACAAGCAGACTGGTTTATTCACCTTCTGTCGGAATATGGGGATATAAAAAGAGAACACAAAGTGTGAAAGAGGCCTGAATTCCTCAAGATGATGTAATGACTTCTGGTGATAGTAGCAGACATTGGCAATTACTTTATTAAGGACTGTGGCATTCGAACCATGACTGATTGATATTAATTTCCTCAAACCAATGCAGCAGCAACAGCCTGGACTGTTGAAACAAGGCAGGCTGGCTTATGATTTGTACTGTACAAGTCTACCATCTGCAGCCTCAGAAGAAGTTGAGATGAATAAACCAGGCTTTTGGTTGTCTGGTTTTGGTTAGCCTGTGCCCACCGCAGTCTCCAATTTTTGTTCTTGGCTAACAGGAGGAAAACCGGGTGCAGCTTACTGCTGTTGGACATGCTCTTTATTGTGCTTTTCTGCTTACTTCAGTTAGGCGTGTGTGGTGATCTTTAGTTACCGTACCCATTTTGAAGTTCCAAATCAGTCAGGCCAGTCAGCTTCATCATGAACAATGCACTTCTGTCTGCAGAACTGCTACTCTTTGGATGTTCATTTTTCTAAAAAAAATTCTAAATAACCACTTATGGTAAAAATCCCAGGAGAACAACTGCTTCAGAAATGTCCTTAATGTGTCAAAGCTCCTGGCCTCTATTTGCAGGATTTTAGCCGTTGCAAAGCTGCCACACAATTGGCTGATTTAATAATCACATGAATAAGCAGGTGTAGAGATGTTATTAATGGTCCTCTGTTAGTGCTCAGTGTGTGTGTAATTATACCTTCGTGTGACATCCCCATCCCTGTCATTTTTTGTAAAGTCAGCCTAGTTTGTTGACAGGGTAACAGAAATATGTTTATATAATAAAATACAGCAATACTAACTTGAATATGTGTGCAATTGAAGACGCTGCTGCAGTTTGGGAAATAGCTCAGTTATCAACAGTTTTGAGAGGATCGCTTTTGCTCATTTCCAACTCTGTACTTTCATTCGTCAACTCTAACTGAGAAGCTTTGCACTGCTAAAAATAATCCACGCTTGTCTTAGTCTGGGTTACTGGTACAGACTAAGACCACCCTTGTACTGACTGGCTTCCCCCAGTAAACAGAAGGTTTGAACAGACGGTAAGTGAGGTTTTTGCACTCACAGTCATAGCTGTGTGCCTGTACTGACAATTTAAGGATATCCTCTCTCATTTACATCTTAAAGAAATAAGAGCAGAAAAAATCTGTCTATAACTGAGTGTTTCAGGGGGTTTGAAAGCTGAGCTGCTGACCCACAGGAATTACTCGTGACTTCATTCACAAATGCTCACTATATGCGCATGTTTACAAACCCCATTTCCAGAGAAGTTGAGACATTTGCCAAAATGCAATTATAACAAAAATCTGTGATATAGAAATTTATGTGAACTTCTATTTAATTTATAAAAGTAAGAAGTAAAGATTTTCAATAGCTTTACTGACCAACTTAACTGTATTTTATAAATGCACAGAAATGTAGAATTTGATGAATGCACACTCAACAAAAGTTGGGACAGAGGCATCTTTACCATTGTGTTATAACACCTTTCCTTTTATTAGCACTTTTTAATTGTTTTGGAACTGAGAATACTGCTGTAGTTTTGCAATCAAAATCTTGTCCATTCTTGCTTGATATAACACTTCAGCTACTCAGCAGTCTGTGGTCCATTGTCTGATTCTTACGTCATGATGTGCAATACATTTTTAATAGGAGATAGACCTGAACTGGCAGCGGGTCACTCAAGCACATGCACTACGAAGCCACACTGCTGTAACCTGTCCAGAATGTGGTCTGGAATCGTCCTGCAGAAATAAGCATGGATGTCCTGGGAAGAGATTTTGCTTTAATGGCATCACGTCTCTCTAAATTAATAATATGCACCTCAGAGTCAATGGTACCTTTACTTTCATGCAGCTCACCCAAGCTATGGGCACTGATGCAGCCCCATACCACTACAGACGCTGGTTTTTCCAACTTTTGCTGAAAAAAAACTGGTTATTTTCATCACTGGCACAGAGAACTTGACACCTGTTTTTTTCTGAAAAATAAGCTGTAATGTGGACTCATCTAACCAAAGTACATGATTCCACAGACTTTCCATTTGCGATAAGTGCGGGCCTGGAGAAATCTGCAGTATTTCTGAGCAGAGTTTGATGTATGGCTTCCTCATTGTGTAACACAGTTTCAAGTTACACTTCTGAAGCACTCCCAAGCACAGGTGGCTACATTTGTCATAGTAGCATGAATGTTTCTGAAGCAGTCAGCTGAGGACTTGAAGATTATTCAACAGTGGTTTCTGACCTTACCCTTTATGCACTGAGATGTTGCCAAATCTTTTCATAATTTTATTCACTGTAGACTGTAAAAGACCTCAACTCTGCAGTTTTGTGTTGATAAATGTTGAACTATCACTTCTCTCACAAAATCTGGCACAAAGCAGTGAGCCATGACCCATCCTTGCTTGCAAAGATTTCTTTAAACTGATGCTACCTGAATATTCTGTGTGCTTTTCAGGTTTATTTAAATTCTGTTACAACCTTTGTTGAGTGTGTTGCAGCCATCAAAATTCTGAATCTGTGTATATTTACGAAATAAAATTAAGTTGGTCAGTAACACTATTTAAAATCTTTTGACAGTTAAATGAAGGTTCAGTTGAATTAACATATCACAGACTTTTGTATTTATTACATTTTGGAAAATATCCCAGCTTTTCTGGTTTGTAATTTGAGCATTCACCATTGTGTATAAATGACAGAAAATAAGGAAAAGCATAGGTCCTCTTGAAATCCAGGGATAATGTGAAGCAAATGTAGATTTTTTTTCTTAAATTCATTTAGACTTAAGATTATGCATTTAAAACATCATCTCCAGCTGGATTTTTGCAGCAGCTGGAAAGTAAATAAAAGCCAGCCACTCACTCACCCAGACAGAACAGAGCCACTTTGTCTTCCCTAATCTCAGCGCAATATGCCTTGCATCTCATCCCTCAAGAGCAAAATTTCCCTTTATAGCTCACACTTCTAAATGGCTGAATTATGTCGCTAAAGATCAATGCAAAATTTCACCACACCCTGGTGTCTGAAGATGAGTTGGTTTTCCAGCCCTAAATCTTAAAATTATAGATCTTTGGAGCCCATCTGGCATACTGTTAAAGACCTATGAGTACAGTAGCAGAGGTAAATCTCTCAGCCCACTAGATGTATAAGGATGGCACTTGAAAATGTTATGAATATAAATGGCATAAATCATAGCATAGAATTTCGGCCACATTTATCTTAATTGAAGAAGACAACAGCAACATTTCCTATGGTTTTCACCAAACTGAACCTCTGCCTCCACCTGCTGGTTAAACAATGGCAGTTTTTTGGCTTTAAACAAAATAAAGGCACTTACTGAACAACAGATTTTTATTGCATTTTTCAATTCACCAGTCATATTGCAGCCAACGTGATTCCTCTTTATATTATCAAAATCATTGCAAAATGCAGTATCATAAATATAAGACAATCTCATATATACTTTTGTACATATTAATTTCAAAAGGTCCCTTAGTTTCAAAATGTGTGCAATACACCTGAAAAATTTGATAGAAATCTGATAAATTTAGAACTGTACTTTAATATAAAAAGATTTTATTTGCAAGTGCTTTTATCTTTAGTTAAAGGGCAGCTTTAAAGATTGCTTTGATATCGTTTTATTCCTAAAAACATATGCTCATTATCTCAAACAACCATTAAGTTCACCTAATAGAAATGTAGAAGATTTTGACATATATTTAGTTAAATAAAAGATATAAAAAGGCATTATAAGCAAAAGCAGAAGCATAGCATAAGTGCGTTTACAAAAAAATAAACATTCTCTGAATATTTCAAAGATACAAATGTGAAAATGTGGAGTGCGACTTCCTGGCAGTTGGTGTAAAGCTGAATAACGATCCAAGAGAAACTGTGGGTAACGAGAGAGAGAAGACCAACAGGAAGACTTGATAAACATTTCTCTTGTGCTTATTCTGCTTCTCATGGGCCAGTACATGGTTTTCAGTCCCTCCCTCCCTGATTTGTTCACCTCTATTTACACATCAATCCATCTTTTTAATGTTTCTCTTTGCTTTTCTGTCAGTGCCAGTCTTCATCATCGTCATCCTCCCCCTCAGATGAGTCTTCTTGGCTGCTGACCTCTGCCTGATCTGACACTCCATTCCCATTACCTCCCTGAGAAGCCTCCGCAGCAGCGGCTGCTACTGCTGCAGCAGCAGCCGCCGCCTTCCTGGCTCGAGCTTGAGCTGCTGCCTGCTCCTCCTCCTCCTTCTGACGCAGCGCTGCAGCCTTCTTCTCCTGCTCAGCGTGACTCTTCATGTGAGCACTTCGACTCTTCACCTTATAAAAAACTCTGTAAAGGAAGAAAATAAAGCAGCATTACACTTACCAGCTGCTGTTTGGAATTAAGCAACGTGCCATGTAAAACAGCAGAAATAGCCAATAAAGTATTCTAAACTACTGCGAGGAGGTGTTTAGGAGAAATCAGGCATGAATTTGAATGAATGAATAAGTTACCTCATGAACTAGTTTGAGTTTTCAGGCTCCACTTGTTCAATAGTTCTTTATATTACAGCCCATAGTAAGAGCATCCAAAAAATAAGTGTAATGCAGGATTACATAAGTGAATTTTGAGGCAGATAGCAATTTTAATACACTACTGAAAAAATAATGAAATGCTCAAGCATCAAAGTATAACACAAAGTCAGTTAAACTATCAATCTGTCCAGCATAAGCCACTGTGAATCCATTTCACCAGCTTCAGTGTAAATAAAAGTGACAAAAGGTACACTGGCGAGGCAAAACCAAAACAACCCCAAAAAGGGAATTATTTAGCAGGTGGTGGCTCCTTATTCCTCTTGATTGATTTTTTTTCTGGGTTTGCTTTTTGCTAGTGTTCTTTCCACTACTGGTAGTATGAAACAGTGCCTGCAGCCCATTCAGGATGCACAAGTAGTCCAGCTCCTCCAGGATGGCACATCTATATGTGATGTCACAAGACTATTTGCAGTGTCTCCCAGCACAGTCACAAGAGCTTAGAGAAGAAACCAGGAGATGGGCTGTTACATGAGAGCTGAACAGGCCTGTAGAAGAGCATAACCCAGCAGTAGCATCAGTATCACCTCATTTGTGCAGGGAGGAACAGGAAAAGCACTCCCAGAACCACACAAAATTACCTCGAGTGAGCTATTCATGCAGGTTTCTGACCAAACTGTCAGAAAAAGACCTCCACAAGGGTGGCATCAGGGCCCGATGCCTTCTAGCGAGACCTGAGCTCACAGCTCAGCACTGTGCATCTCAACTGGCATTCGCTAGAGATCACCAGACATGGCAGGTCTACCATTGGCGTCCCATTCTCTTCAGATGATGTTGTAGGCAGCATAACATTCACAGTGGTATCTCTAGACTGTTTTACATCTGTGACGTGCTCACCGTGAACCTGCTCTCATCTACTGTCATATTCCTGAAGTTTAACTGACTTTGTTCGGTGCTGACCGAGTGTTCCCTTAATTTTTTGAAGAAGTGTATACAAGCATTTTTTAAAAAGAGACAATTTGATAAAACAGTATCTGTGGGTTAAAAAAAAACAAACAAAAAAAACACACACACACACACACACACACACACTTGAATTGTGGCCAAATTGTTTAATAATGAAGACATTTTGCAGCTAAAACAATAAACCTGGCCAGGGTCAACTGCTTTTTGCCCAATGTCTGTGGGACAGGCACAACCCCCTGCATCACCACCACCATTGCCCTCTCCCACCTTTTTTGGCACACAGGCTGAGGAATAAATTAATAATTTTACTAGAGCACAAAGTGCCTCAATGCATTTTTCCCATAGTTGTACCTGTGTTGCATAATATCTAGCAAGGTTTCCAGAATTTTTCACAATTACCATGTATAATAATTTTTTTTTTGCAATATACCAGCATAGTGCATTGGCTTAAGGAAGACTGTACACAGTCACAGCTACAGACATGTGAAAAATAAAGTTTTTACAGGACTCTGCAATCCAGTGAAAAACAAAGTACAGCCTTACTGCTTCCACAGTAATTAAGAGGGTAAGCAGCAGCCAGGTGATTTAATCAAATTCACTTGATTAACCGATTATCAGCCAGTGTGCGCAACTGTCTAAAAGCAGAAGTTTTGGCAATCTGGAGCATTCAGGTGTGTGTTAACACAATGCCACATTCTTTCCAAGACTGGCCATCCCTGCAAAATCACCCCAATGTCAGCCTCAGCAATGATCAAAAAAATTACAAAAAACTCAAGAGCTACACCTCAGACTCTACAGGCCTTAGTCAGCATGTCAAATGCTAAAGTTTACGATATCACAATTAGAAAAAGACTGAAGATGTATGGCTTTTCAGAAGTTTTTCCAGGAGAAAAAGAACATGGCAGCAAAACTTAGGTTTGCAAAGTTTCATCTGAACAAACCACAGGACTTCTGGAACAATGTCCTTTGGACAGATGAGACCGAAGTGGAGATATACGGCCATAATGCACAGTGCCACATTTGGCAAAAACCAAACACATCATAAGAATTTCCCCCCGGGGATTAATAAAATATTCTGATTCTGATTCATAACAGCACAAACACCTCATGCCAAGTGTCAAGCATGGTGGTGGAGGGGTGAAGATTTAGGCTTGTTTTGCAGCCACAGGACCTGGGCACCTTGCAGTCACTTAGTCAACCAAAAACTCCTCTCTATACCAAAGTGTTCTAGAGTCAAATGTAAGGTCATCTGTCCAACAACTAAAGCTTGGCTGAAATTGAGAAAATTACAACAGAATGGCTGAACAACAACAAAACAAAAAAAAAAAAAAAAAAAAAAAGGGGGGGAAAAAAAAAAAACAAAAACCACAACAAAA
>VUQH01015698.1:3357-13871 GCA_015106775.1 Etroplus canarensis | reverse complement strand
TGCCAGGCAGGAGGAGAAGAGGAAGACCACAGAGAAGATTCATGGATGTAGTGAAGGAGGAGATGCAGAGGGTTGGTGTGAGGGAAGAGGATGCAGGGAACAGGGTGAGCTGGAGGCAGGTGATCCACAGTGGTGACCCCTAACGGGAGCAGCCAAAAGACAAAGACAAAGAAGAAGAAGAAGAAGAAGAAGGTGTTACCCAAACAGCAAACCCTGGCTGACAAAGGATATCACGGCACCCCTCAACAGGAAGAAAAGGGGCTTCAGAAATGGAAATGAGGAGCTGAGAATTGTTCAGAGAAAACTAAGGACAACACTTAAGGTGACCAATGATAAACACTGAGGTAGAAGTTTCAACAGAACAACATGAGGGAGGTCTGGAGTGGCATGAAGACTGTCACTCATTTGAGACCAAACAGTGGTAGAGAAGTTGACAGCAGTGTGGACTTGGCCAGTGATCTAAATCTGGTTTTAACAGATTTGACTCTGTGGCTGCTGCTCACAGCTCCAACCTTCCTGCTGTTTGCCTGCAACCAACATCACAGCGTCCTTCCCTGACCTCACTGCACTCTTCACACCTTCCTCTACCTCACCCCCACATGTCACCTTCACTGCTGACCAGATCCGGAGACTCCACTGCAGGCCCCGATGATGTGAGCCCCAGGATCTTCAAAGCTTGTGCCTCCCAGTTTTGTAGGATACTGCATCAAATTCCAAATGAACCTGAGTATAAAAAGGGTCCCCATGTGTGTGGAAGAGGTCATGCCTCGTCCCTGTGCCAAATATACCATGTCCCAGTCACCGTAAGGACTACAGAGTTTAAACAGTTGTAATTGGCAATGTACCTTCGGCTGCTCCCGTGGGGTCACCACAGGGGATTAATCCACATTGGTAATTTGGCAGAAGGTTTTACTTGATGATGCAACCCTCCATGGTGAGAAGGGGTTGTGTCCCCACCTGGAAGAGTAAATGGCAATAAAAATGTTTCAGTTAAAGAGTAGATAGTGCTGCCAGACAGATGTGTTACCATTTAGTTACTGCCTGTGATTACAGTAACGGGAAATATGCAATAAATCATACCTATTTACTGTGGAAGCTGAGCTGAATCACCCTGTTAGAGAAAGTGCTCCATAGCCTGAAAGGATTCCCCATGATGCATAGACCTCCTCTCGATCATAGTGTTAAATGTGCAGCCAATCACAGAGCCAGCCTTCCTGATCACTTTATTCAGTCTGTTGGTTTCACCTGCTCCTCTGCTGCTCCCTCAGAGTACACTGCTGCATATGGGCTGGAATAAATTAGTGTTTTTAATGCTACTTTAGTTGAGTTGTATATTATAATTTTTTGTCAAGGATGTTATCTCAGAGATGACAGCATTTGAATTGGGATTACAAATTGTCTGCAATAATTTACAGTCTTAATCTCACCAAAGTTGTCTAACTCTTATTTATAGCTGTCCACCCTAACATAGCAGGGTAGAACTAGCACGTTAGAAAAAACAAACAAAAACTATTTGGAAATTACCAAACATTACAGTAACATGTTAGGAAAAGCTGGGACAGGGGCAATACAAGACTGGAGTTGTGTAAAACTGTAAGAAATGGGACCATCTAACACTAATTAGCTTAACTGGCAACATGTTGGTACAATTGGTATAAAAGAACATCCCAGAGAGGCTGAGTCTTGGTGCAATTCAATTTTATTTATATAGTGCCAATTCATAACAAAGGTCACCTCAAGGTGCTTACCACCGTCAGGTAAAAACCCTACAGCATCAGACAGAAAACCCCAACAATCAGGCGATCCCCTCTGACCTGGTAACGCTGGGAAGGAAGAACTCCCTTTTAACAGGAAGAGACCTCCGGCAGAGCCAGGCTCAGGGAGCGGTAGCCCTCTGCCTCCACCAGTTGAGGGTGAGGGGAGAAAGAGAGAAAAAGAAGAGCAAAGAGAGAGGCAGACTAATGGAGAGAGTTTACGTAAAACGTGTCTCAGTGTAAAACCTAAAAAACTGCGTAGTATCATTAAAAGGCTCAGAGAATCCAAATAAATCTCTACAAACAAGAGGCAAGACCAAAACCCAGAAATGAATGTCTGATCTTCAGGCCCTCAGGAGGTAGTAAAAACAGACACGACAACGTAACGGAAATCACTGCATGGGCACAAGAACACCACTGAAAACACTGGATTAACACAAACCACTTTGTGTATTTATCCAGCAGCATGCCTCTGCAGTCCAAGAGTCTAGTGATAAAGTGGTTTAGAATTAATGTGGCCTTCACAGGTGTTCAAGTTACCCATGCAATGTATTCTAATGCCTCTCCTCTCCCACAAATACAATTGTGAGGGCGGTCTTTGAACTGTTCAAAATTCACAATTGGTAACCAGGATTTTCAGTAGTTTCTCTCCGCATGTATAAATGATTATCTGAGAATTCTCACACACAACCAAATCTGAAAACCATAACTGGATTCTAATCTTTTGATGGCAGAGGGAAAATGTCGAGAAGAGCTTATCCTTGATGTTACAATCAGTGAAGTTAATGATTGTCATCTGTGAAGTTAATGATTATCAAAGAGAGAAAATGAACCCGACAGCTCCAGCAAAAGCACTAATGTTAAACCCAAGGAGAAGAAAAGGCCAAATTTTTTGGTTATTAATTTATTAGCTCCAAAATTCAGATACATTTGGCTTTACAACGCTCTTCTGATGAGTACTGTAAAAAATACAATAGAAAAAGAGCCCATCACAGTTGAGGGCCGCAGTCCAAAGAGCAGCACAGTGATCTCAGATTCAACAAGGGTTTGGCTCATTGAGTTCAGATACAATGAATTAGTTGTCCTCGGACGTCCCCTTCAGGCTGGACTTTTGCTTCTTCTGTTCCTTCTGGCCCATGATGCGGTACAGTTTTTTCCGTGCTTCCTTCTGTCTCTTCAGCTTGGCTTCTTCCTCCTTCTCCTTCTGCTGGAGGAACTCCTTGTGTTTTGCATGCTGCACTGTGCGGGTCTTCTTATTCTTGTAGTGGTGGACCGTGTTCAAAGCATGCAGCAGTGCTGCAACCTATCAAAAAGGAAAAGGCAAAGGGATGTTTACTGCAGAAACCTTAGTCTGATCAGAATCAGAATAATTTATTAATCCTAGGGGGGAAATTACATTAAGGTCCTCTTCAACAAACTGTGTGGCATAGATTCTCACAATAACTAATACATTTCAATGGTGAGATCAGCTGCTCCTGTCAGATCAGTGATTTCTATAGCACTCTTTGTGCCATGAGCTTTGTCCTCTTCTCCCTGTATTTTGTGCTTCCTTTTTCCTATCCCATAGCAGCAGGTATCTTTGGTTCAGTAGCTGCATGTTTTAAATCTGTAGCCCAATAAACTTGGCAGCTGATTCTGTTTAAGGTCTCTCCCTGTTGAAAGTCTCAGTAGGCTTGCAGTTGTGCCATAGTCGTTCCATTTTCCGATGATGGATTGAACAGAGCTCCGTGAGACGTTCAAAGCTGGGGATATTTTTTGATAACCTGACCCTGCTTTACACTTCTCCACAGCTTTATCCCTGACCTGCCTGGCGTGGTCCTTGGGCTTCATGATGCTGTTTGTTCACTCATGTTCTCTAACAAACCTCTGATGCCTTCACAGAACAGCTGGATTTATACTGAGATTAAATTACACACAGCTGGACTCTAGTTACTAGACAGGTGACTTCTGAAAGCAACTGCTTGCACTGGATTTTATTTAGGGGTATCAGAGAAGCAACACTTCTCAGATTTTCATTTGTAAAAAATTTCGAAAACCATGAATCATTTTCCTTCCACTTCACAATTATGCACCACTTTGTCTGTGACATAAAATTCCAGTAAAATACATTTATGTTTGTGGTTGTAATGTGACAAAGTGTGGAAAAGTTGAAGTGGTATGAATACTTTTGCCAGACACTGTATAATGTTGTTCCTAATGAACTGCTGCATCTTACTGTAGAGTCAGGTTTTGCTCACCTTCCTCTCGTGTGGCTCGCGGATCACACTAGGCCTCTTGAGGTCTCTGGGCGTCTTTCCTTTGAGCTGCTGTAGTTTGGGTTTACTCTTAAAGGGCAGAGCCTTCTGGAGCTCCTTGGGAATGTGGAGCGGGTTGAAGTGCCTTGGGGCTCGGTTTATTGGCTAGAATGTAAAGGGATGGATTTCAGTTAGTGTAGGTACATAATGACAAGCGGAGCTACAGTCCTAAAAATACACACAAAATGGACAGAGAAGAAGAGAAATCAACGCAGAGGGGAAGATGACAAAAACATGAGTAAATAAATTACTGTCTACACGCCACAAAGATACACATATCTGCTCACAAATTAAAGAGATCACAGTTTCAGTTATTCTGTCTGTTAGCAGAATGACAAACAACGAACTATCAAGTCTGTTTTCATGAATCTTAAACTTTTGAGCAGGTCTGAATTGTTTTGAGGTAAATATTCAGATTTTTATTTATGTATATTTTTGGAGATCACTCCAGAAAACTGTGAAAATATCCTTGGTGACGTTGCCAAAATCTGTCAATTTGAAAATTCAAAGATATTTTCTTTTTGTGATGCAGAATGACTTTTTTTTTTCTGATACACATTGTTTAACAATAAACTGAAGATTAATTTCCAGGCAATCAAACTCCTCAGCCTCCCTGGGAGAGTCTGCCACGGTACTGAAGAGGCAAGTCTGTCCTTTGGACAGGCCTTGGATTTGTGCTCTTCATGGAACACTGGCCCTCTCAATAATACTCGAGACTAGGTGAGAGTTTGCCCACCCAGTTTAAATGTGCTTCATGGACATGGAAATGGCATTTGATCGCATCCCTCAGGGTGTCTTGTGGGGGACAGTTCAGGAGTATGGAATGTCAGGCCAGTTGTTATGGGCCATTCTGAGCTTCCTTCACATTCCTAGTAAGTTACACCTGTTTCCACTGTTCAAGCAGAGAATTTCTAGGCGCTGCCAAGAGGCGGAAGGGTTTCCAGTTAAGTGGCCTCATGATCACCTCTCTGCTTTTTTTGTGGATGATGTGGTTCTTTTGGGTTCATCAGGCAGTGACCTGCAGCTTGCACTGGGGCAGTTTGCAGCCAAGTGTGAAGTATCAGGAATGAGAATTAGCACCTCCGAGTCTGAGGCCATGGTTCTCAGCAGGAAAAGGGTGGTGTTTAAGTTTAAGGATCTTGGGGTCTTGTTGTGGATTAGAAGATTGGCAGATGGATCGGTGCAGCACTGGCAGGGAGTTGGAAGCCACACTGGTCTGTTGTGGTGAAGAAAGAGCCAAGCATGAAAGCAAAGCTTTCAGTTCACAGGCTGATCTAGATCCCAGTCTTCACCTATGATCATGAGTTCTGTGTGGTGACTGAAAGAATGAAATCACAGATACAAGGAGCAGAAATAAACTTACTCTGAAGCGTGTGTGGACTTTCCCTTAGAAATAGGGTGGGGAACTTGGTTGGAGTAGAGCCACTACTCCACCACATCGAATGGAGCCAGGTAAAATAATGTGGGCAACTGACTAGGATGCCGCCTGGGTGTGACGTGTTTCGGGCAGACCCGGAAGATGCTGGCGGGATTATATCTTTTGGCCGGCTTGGGAACACCTCAGTGCCCCCTAGGGACAGCTGGGTGAAGTGGCAGGGTGAGGTTTGGGCTTCACTGCTTAAACTGCTTAAACTGCTTTCACAGACCCAGAACTGGATAAATCGCAGAAGAATGGCTGGCTAGATTTTTTTGTCTAGAAGCAGGCATAAATATTTATTTGTTGAGGACAATCTCACAAGAGCCCCCTAAAGCACCCCCCAAAGACAGCAGATTTCAGTAAAATGTGATTAAAAGACATAGCATAGCCCCCTAGTTTGGCTTAGGGAGTTAAAAAAAACACCAAAAATACCAACAAAAACATATCAAACGTTTAAGAAGAGAAACCAGAGAAACTAATGTTCCAGACTCACTACCACATATCAGATAAAACTTTAATATTTGATTTTTTATGCTATTTTCTATGAAATATAAAGTATATATTGATTTCAAATCATTCTAATTCATTATATTTACATTTCATAAAATATCCCAAACCCTTTCTTTTGAAACTGGATTTAACACATAAAGGCCCCAGCCAGGGTTCAAACCAGGGACCTTCTTACTGCGAGGTGACAATGCTACCCACTGCACCGCCCCATTATCTAGTGTTCAGGCTGAGTGTACCTTGTACAGAGAGTCAGTGCTGGGCTTGTTGCGGACTCCCAGGTCATGTTTGAGCTGCCCCAGAGTCCTCATGCCCGACCAGCTGTCCTTCTGGCCAACAGGCAGCAGGAGCGAGGTGATGGGGTTGTAGAGCTGAGGAACAGATACTGGATACCAGGAGCGCAGGAACACAATATCTGCACAACACGGTCACACACAACAACACGAATCAGGACAAACACACAGAGGCCTTTGGACAACAATTTTTATTATTTTTTCATCAGTTTTCTTGCATGTCGTACACTTCAGTGATTGGATCCTCGAAAGCTTAAAAAGATAAATTCACCAGAATTTGCCAACTGACATTATTTTATTTCCCTACCTGGAGGGACAAAAGTGGAGGAGCACCATTCAAGTTGGCTTCGCACCAAAACATTTTGTCTTTGTGTCTTTTTCTTCTGTGGTTAAAAACATTTTGTCTTTGTGTCTTTTTCTTCTGTGGTTAAAAACATTTTGTCTTTGTGTCTTTTTCTTCTGTGGTTAAAAACATTTTGTCTTTGTGTCTTTTTCTTCTGTGGTTAAAAACATTTTGTCTTTGTGTCATTTTCTTCAGTGGTTAAAAACCCCTTAAGCCTTCAGAAAAACCTCCTCACTATTTTAATTTTAACACTACAAGTAACTCTTAGTACTTCTTATAGGAAGCTTTGAAAGATCCTTGAGTGGATTTAAGGATTCTGAAGAGCTGCAAAAATCAATAACTCATATACTATTTATATACTAAGTATACATTCAGTTATAAATCATTTACCGGTCATGAGCAGGCGGTCCTCAAACGTGGCTCTGTAAGCTCCGGGTGGTGTAGACAGCGCTTTCTTTATCTGACCTCTGATCCCTGATACTGTTCGCACAGAAGCGCCTTCAAATTTAGCGACCTCCAGCACCGTGTTGAACATGCCCTGTAAACAGAGGGAGGAGTCCATCAGTACCTTCTACACAAACACCATTACCAGTACACAACTGCTCTTTCACCCCCTGCCTTTTAATAGAGAACATAGTACAACAGATACAACCCCAAACTGTGCTTCACCCTAAAAGTACGCAGGCAGTAGCAGCGACAACTGTCTGCAAGGGTGATTTTCCTTATCAATTGTTTTCATTGTGACTAAATAAATTATGCACGTGTAATTTGTTTTTTAATCATTATTACATAATTAATTATCCTTTAGTATTTAAAACTCATCAGCTGTCTTCTCTAAACCAGTGGTTCTTAGACTTTTTTTTGGCATGCCCCACTTCAGAAGCTGAAAAACAAAAATGCTCGCCCTACACCAACAATAAAAATTTACTGATGCTATTGTGCATATTATCAGCGCAACAGCACAGCTAAATGTTTGCTTGTTTCTTTTTCATATAAAACCATATTTATTCACCTTAACTTAATATTTTTCACCTGGCTGTCTGTGCCCCACAGTTTGAGAACCACTGATCTAAAGGTTGACAACAAAAGCATGCTGGAGATGGAATGCAGCTCCCTCACCTTAATGAAGCATGTGTTCTGAAAGATCTTGTAAGGGTAGCCAATTAGTTTGAGTTTCTTCACTATAGTCACTGATTTATCCAGGTCCAGGACAACTCCTGTGGCTGCAATGCGGAAATTAGCCTGCAAAGAGAAAACAGGAATATGAAAGTCAAATAATTCTATGAGAATAACACAGAAATACACACTAAAAACACTGAGCCACTTTAAAATAACATAAACTAACAATCTTCTACTACATCTGTACTGAACTTCCATCATGTGTGTTTTATAACTGAACACTTACTTTAACTCCTGATACTGACTGAACAGCCAGAAATCCAGTGCCCTGTGGTGTGATGGGACCTTCAGAGAGACAAAGGGAAACGGAACAGCAGTTATATTATTATAACTATCATCCAAGACTGAATTACTGAATTATTACATATAAACTATAAACACTGCAGACTGGAATAAAATGCCCAGAGCTCAGCCAGAATGCTTCCACCTTAAACATGACCCTGAGTAACCAAAGATGGTCACAAGAATTTCTTTAATAACTCTAATGACCACTAAGACTGAAGTACTAACCTTCCAAAGGTCTTCTTAATCTCCTACAATCAGTAGTAAGTTGTGTGTGTCTAGATGAATGTTAGATGTTGAAAATTGTTTGTTTCACTTTACTACCTTTGTGTTAGCTTCTCAATGCTAAACTCCCATAGGGAGACTGGTAATAAATTACCTGCCAGAGCTTATCTTTACATTTTTACATACTTTTACTACTCTTTTTCGGCTGATTTCTGGTTAGGTGTTACCACAGCAGATCATCTGCCTCCACCTTATTCTATCCCTTGCATCCTCTTCCCTCACACTAGCCCTCTGCATCTCCTCCTTCTCTGTGGTCTTCCTCTTCTCCTCCTGCCTGGAAGCTCCATATTCAACACTCTTGTCCAATATATCCACTATCCCTCCTCTGAACATGTCCAAACCATCTCAGCCTTGCCTCTCTGACTTTGTCTCCAAACTTCTCAACATGAGCTGTCCCTCTGATGTACTCATTTCTAATCCTGTCCATCCTGGTCACCAAGGTTATTATAGTTAACTACAACTAAACTAAAAACTAAAAGTACATGAGAAAAACAATTTTAGTTAACTGAAATAAAAATAAAAACTAGACTTTTGGGAAAAATCAAAGCTAACTAAAACAACATTGGGAGCTTAGGAAACTAACTAAAATAAAATAAATATATACCGTAAATGTCCTTAGTTTTAGTCTTTGTCAGCTGGGTTAAATTTGGTCTGTCAGTCTGTTTGATGAGGCTTTGGTGCTTCTGTTTTCTGAGACTCAGGGTGTCTACATGATTGTAACTCATTTGCCTTCACACAGTGCTTTGTTTGTATTGTAATTTCTGATCTAAACATCTTAAATCTTCCCCTGACAAATACCATCCATATTATAATAATTAAGAAAATTGAAACTAACATCGAAACTAATGAAAACCAAACTAAAACTAAACATTTTCAAACAATAAAAACTAAACTGAAACGAGCAAACCCAGTCTGGAAACTAACTGAAACGTAACTGAATTGAAAACAAAAACTCCATACAAAATTAGAAAATACAAAACTAATAACTCTGCTGGTGACTACCGGTGAAAATCTCTGCCACCTCCAGCTCCACCTCCTGTCTTTTTGTCAGTGCCACCGTCTCCAAACCATACATCATAGCAGGTCTCACTACCGTCTTGTAAACCTTCCCTTTCGCTCTTGCTGCTATCCTTCTATCACAAAGCACCCCTGACACTCGTCTCCACCCACTCCACCCTGCTCTCTCTCTTCTTCACCTCTCTTGTGCTCTGTTGCTTTGGATGGTTGATCTACATGATGATGAATGATTTAAACTCATCCACCTTCACTACCTCTACTCCTTGCATCTTCACCATTTCACCTGACTCCCTCTCATTTATACATATGTTCTACAGACATTTTTACATGCCGTAGAGCCATTTTTTGGGGAGAATTTTAACTTGCTATACATCAATATAACCTTTATATCCCAAATTTGAATAATATATATGTAATAAGTCCACAGTAAGTAAATACATTGCTAAAAAGTGCAATAAATTACAACGAAATTAAAAACACATACACTAGATGCAGAACCGTCAGAGCTTTGTTTTGAGTTTGGTCATAGTTTCATTTTTGAGATAAACGTACTTATATAAACTGACCAAAAAAATATAAAATTCATATTGTGCACAATTTGAAAAAGACAGCATCTACATCAAAATAAACTATTTCTAGCAATGCAATCAAACTTCTAAATGTCTGTGGAACTTCTATACAGAAAGGCACAAAGTCAAACTTTTCAATGGCAGCTGCGACTGGACTAACATTCATAACTACAGTTCCCGGGAAAATGACATTACTTCCTGTAGCAGTGAGTGGCGCACATGAAAACCACCTGATAGTTCATGCCAACAATGTGATGACGTTGATTTCAACGTAGGAAGTGCTGTGAACAGCTGATCAGATCGATAAAGCATCTGCGTCTGGATTATAATGTTTTTACGGTGTTTTGTGCTTTTTACTTGATTTCCACAAATCCACCAGTGGAAGAAAACAGTGCTTTGGGACATGTTGAATGTGTGATATGTAAGTGTAACTCCTCTGGTTTTATATGCATAAGAATTATTGCTCTGTCTTATTTGGTTACAATTCTACCAGCACTTAAAAACAGATCTGCAAAGGAAGCTAGAAAAAGAACATGAAATTGGGGGGGGGGGGGGATAAAAATTTTTTTTGGGT
>VUQH01015697.1:4403-14470 GCA_015106775.1 Etroplus canarensis | reverse complement strand
TGTTGAAACTAATTAGGTCAATTGGCAACAGGCTGTAATGTGATTGGGTATAAAACAGCACCTTAGAGAGACAGAGTCTCTCAGAAGTAAAGATGGGAAGAGGTTCAGCAATCTGCCAGAAACTGTGCTTACAAATTGTGAGGCAATTTTAGAAATAAGTTCCTCAATGTACAAATGGAAAGACATTGAATTTTCCATCATCTCCAGTACATGATATCATCAAAAGAATCAGAGGATCTGGAGAGCCTGTCTGTGCAACGAACACAAGCAAAAGCCAATGCTGGATGTTTGTGATCTTTGAGCCTTCAGGAAGTACTGCATTGCAAACAGGCATAATTCTGTCATGGCAATCACTGCATGGGCTCAGGAAACCTTTCAGAAATGGGGGTCTGTGTCATCCACAAATATACACTACCAGTCAAGAGTCTGAACATGCTTGGCCAGACTCCACTATGGCCAAGTGTGTCCAAACTTTTGACTGCTAGTGTATGTGCAGACACCAGTTTGTTTGTGGACTACAATTGTGATGCTTTAACATTTTATCTGCTGCCATTTATTTTGAACCAGGAGTGACTATAGTTGGGCAAGAAGGTGGAGTGCTAATGTGTGGTTAGCAAGCTGTATCCAGACTGCATGAGTGCATCAGATATCTTGATACCTACTACTTATTAACTGTACCTTTGGCTGCTCTCTTGTATTTTTCCCAGTTGGTCACCACATTAGTAATGTTGACAGAGGATTTCCACTGGATGCCCTTCCTAACACAACCCTCCTGGTGGGAGGGGTTTGTGTCTCCACCTGGAACTGAACCAGGAACCTTTTGCTTCTAGGGCAAACCACCTTGTAGTGTAAACCACTAAGCTATGGGGACACTACTTACTAATTGCTGATAATGAAAATAAAATACTAAAGCACAGACATCTTGGATAGGCTGTACCTCACAGCAGGCCATTTTTGTTGTGCAATAACTGCATTCAAAATTATCCAAAAGGCACCAACACCACAAATCCATTTGAGAAGTCATGTTACATTACACAAATTAGCTGAGATGATTCCTAGCACACAGCTATCAGCCTAATTGGCACCCATTTGTCACTCAAAGCAGCCAGTTGTCAAAAGGGTACAGAAACAGAAGCCATTTTCTTTTCACAAGTTGAACACTTTAACATTCATCTCTGGAGATTGATTTTCTCTTGGAACCAGCCTCAAGTGGCCATTCAAAGAACTGCAGTCCAATAAGGAGAAATCATTTGAAAAATCTGAACATGATTGATTGGGGTAGAGTTTGAGTAACAAATTGTTTGGCGATTAGATTCAGACAAAGCAACATAGCAGAGAGAAGTCCAGCAACAGAAGGAAGTATGACAGGACTCCCAGTCTAGATGTTGGTGGTGGAGATGAAGGAGGTGGAGACCTGGATGAGGATCTGAGTAACCAAGATGAGGTGGAGATGGGAAGGAGGTGCATGAATAAGTCTGCAAGACAGAATGACAGATGAGCACTACGATTAAAAGCACATGGAACAGACGCTGATTGGCTCACAGAAGGTGAAAAAGAAAATGATTTGGGACAGAATTGAGTTGGACAGTGTGGGAAAGTAGAAGTGATTGATGTAAATAACAGTCTATCAGCCTGAACACCAAGGAAAGCAGGCAAATGAGTGAATACAGATCTTACTTACGCAAGTTCATTTATCAGTGATTCAGCTATCTGTTTGATTATCACACCTTTCTTTCTCAAGAATATCTACAGGAAAGATCCCAGGGAGTTCCCTGCTTGCTCTGCTGCCTTCCTTTTTGCACTGTTTCACGTGCAGGTACTTCAGTGTGCTCTTAACTTATACAAAACTTACCAATAACTTATTGGACTTACGCCAGCGTATTTGCAGATTTTTTCATTTGTCGGCGTATGCTTGTTAAATCGTCAAGGTGTGACTGGGCTTAAGTGGAGAAGCCAGCAGCTTTATTGGTTGTTGGATGAACCTGCGGTCTTTGATGTTAGACTGGCAGAGGACCAGCATGCTAGACAAGCTGCTCTTGGCTCTGCCTTCACTGCCTTATTACATACATGCACAGATATGTGAGGAAACAAAGGGAGCATTAGCAAGTAAATGAGCAAATTACTCTATGATTTATCATCCTAACAGATATATTTTCTCTTAGTAACCACCTAGACCAGCATTTGTGATGTCGAGGGAAAAGAGTGTGCTCTGAGGAGGATTTTATTAACACCTTTAGCACATTAGCAATGAAAGCCTTCAAGATGGAGAGAGGACATAAACTCGTTCCATGTCCAGTTTAATAAGACAAGCAAGTTGAACATGAGTCCACCAGCATTTTTGGATTAATATGTGAAATATAACTTGTTTGACAGAATGTACTAAGTTTAGCCAGCTGTTTTTCTAATACACCCCTGTAATTTTTCATAAAATGTTCTTAATCCCCCTGTAGATATTGACATATAACCATGTCTCACACATGTGGAAGCTTTTTAATTCAGCTTTAGTTTTTTTTTTTTAAATTTTACCAGTATGCTTTAATATGCCTTAAAAAAGGAAAAAGTGTAGGCTTATTTTTCTGATCACATTAAAACCTGCCTTTCAGAGATACATGGACCTCACAGGACATCCACTGTAAAAACATATGATTTCACAAAATTTGATGCACTGTAGATTAAATGGCATATAAAGTATTTAAACTGAGCTCAACTTTATACAGCCGTAATATTAATCCCCATAACCCTGATATAGAACATCTTTCTGTAGAGTAAGTACTTTCACCTTTGATACTTTAATAAAATTTGCCAATAACACACACTTATGTATAGTGAGGTGCTGGTACTTTTTCTAAAGAAAGAACTCTAAAAAATATTCCTCCACCACTCATCATTGTGAGTAAATTCTAAATAATTTGATGATAACTATATTTTACAAGTCTTCAGGCAGGAAGGAGTACAGAAAGATAAAGACATCCAGCAAAAGTGTGGCACGAGGTTCCCAGCATAAAAGATTAAAAGACGGACGGCACAAAATCATGAAACAGTATGTTTTAATGGTCTACTTGGTCTTGTTGGTGTGTTAAACAGTGGAGAAAGGTTAGTTTTTTGGGTGGAGGTGATCATCATCTCTGCTTGCCTTTCTCTAAAAGTCACCACATGCCACCGATAAACACTGATTTTGAAATATTCTCAGTTTTTTTCATTGAAGAAGCATATTTTAAAACCTCAAGCATAACAGCAGGTCAGAGGTCAAACACTGGTGCCATGAGGTGATTAACATCCAGCCAGATTCTCTGGAGGCTCATTGAGCTTAAAGAGTTGTTTCATATTTGTCTTTATTTGATATAAAGCCTAGGGTCCCCAGAGTCTCTTTTATTCTACCCTGTCAGGCTATGAATACATAATTTGAATAGAACAGGTAAAATGTCACCATTCAGCTAAGGAGCTGGAAATTTGGTTTGTTTATTTCACTCCTGTCTCTCATGCTCTGGTCTATAATCTATTCATTCATTTTCCTTGCCAAATTTCTCAAATTGACAGATACTTTCCCATTTTGACTGAACATTCAAATTTTACATATCTTCTACTAAGCTGCTAATTCAGCATAATTAAATCCTGCATGTCTGCAGATCTGAAATAGCGGGCTTAGGCTAAATTTACTTTACAATTTGATACCAAGAACTTTGCATGCCTTGTTACTTCAGTGTAAATCTATATAGTACAAATGATGGGTATTTATCCTAATAAGTAGAGGTAAATTGGATATCTATTTCAAATTTCTGTCTTTAGCCTCTAGAGGTTTATTTTACTAACCTTGGTGTTCACACTTTCTGTAATCTTTATTTTCTTTTTAGTCTACCTTATGGTTAACAGATTTCAACCAAACAGACAAACCAAACACAGAACATCTAACTTTCTATACTATAGACTTCAGCTGAAATGCAAGACTTCAGAACCAGAGAAAGGAGCACATACGCTTGTCTCTCTGTCTCAGTTCTGAAAGGCAGTGAAATGGAGAGCAGTGGGAGGCAAACATGACTCGAGTAGGTAAAGAGAGGCTGACCTTTACACACAAAGAAACTAAATTTTATTCAGCTGACCCTGAAAGTGGTTATGCACCACAGAGGTTGTGTGTAGCTAATAACCTTTCATGTTTAAAAAAAAAAGCATATATTTACAGCGCTGAGAAAACAGTATTAATTTTATCCCCTACTGACATATCCCTCACAAAGCTGCTAATTCTATATGTTCTACATTTTGCTCTAAAAGCAACAAAGAAATGACTAAAGCCTCATTTCCTCAATAGTCCATTCAGACAAAGCCATCCAGGGCATTTACATTCTGCAAGAGCTCTAGACTCTCTTGAGAGGAAAATCAGAAATAAACACATATTTACTCTTTTCTACATCAGGGAGAAGAGATGCATATAAAAATGAAGTGCATAACTAAGTTTATCTTGATCTGTATTTCTATCATGAATGAACCAGTTAAAGCAGAATTGAAAGAGAGAGACAGACACAGAGAGACTTTGCTCAGAAAGCTCTCTTTGTGGAGACTCCCTCCCTTGTGCGTGGGGAAAATGAAGCATTAGAGTGTGTGCTGGCATGGCAGAGAAGAGATGAAAGAGCATCTGACTCCAGTCACTGAGATCTCCTCCTCCCGTGTTTGATCCTGTCTTCTGGTCGGTTGGCTCCCTGAGAACAATGCAGAAAGCCAAGGCCTTGGTTGGGGCATTAGCATGAGGAGAGGATAGAATGGCTTTCATAAGCTAAACATGTCCCTAAAGGCAGAAACACACAATCACTCATGTATACAAGGACAGTATTATCGCACTGGCCTGAACCAATGCATACAAGACAAACAGAACAATTGGCACACACAAACCAGCTGTTTCCCCTATTGTTAAACTTTCATACAGTATACAGTTTAGCTAAGCTGAAACCAGAAGTCAGATAAATCTTATTTATTTAAATCAGCTTTTGAAGGCATTATGGTTCACAAAAACAGATTAAATGTCAAATTATTTTATGTGGTTGGAAATGCTTTTTCATTTATCATTCAGGGAAATACAGACTGACCTCTTGTGCCACACTGACCCTGATGACCAGCTACTCTACAGGAAATTCCCTCAGCAGAGAGTAGTTTCAGTTAAACTGTTTCCAGCTAAGCAATTTTAAAAGTATGTTTTTCTAATGGTGAAAGAACAAGAAACCACAAAAGTTCTAAGTATGAAACTTAATGACTGACTTTACATCCAGATCATTGTTTTTATTTCTCTTTCAAGCAAAACAATAAAACATAGCAACATAAAAGCTGAGAGACAAGACATCCATCCATCCATCCTGCCTCTTATTAAGATCCACGTCATGGTGACAGTCTAAGCAGAGATTACCAGAGCTCCCTGGCCACCTCTTCCAGCTCTTCCAGGGAGTAACTAAGATGTTCCCAAGCTAGCTGAGCGATATGATCTCTGGCCCCCTCTCAGTTTGACGTGTCTGAAACACCTCACCTGGGAGGTGTCAATGAGGCATCCTTATCAGATGCCCAAACCACCTCAACTGGCTACTTTCGATGCGAAGTAGTAGCTCTACTCAAAGGCTCTCCTGAATGTTTGAGCTCCTCATCCTATCTCTTAGGGACAGTTCAGACACTCTTTGGAGGAAGCTCATTTTGCCTGCATGTATCCACGAGCTCATTCTTTCAGTCAATACTCAGAGCTCATGGCCATAAGTGAGGGTAGGAACGTAGATCAACCAGTAAATCGAAAGCTTAGCTTTAACACTTAGTTCTCTCTTCACCGCTGCACCAATCCATCTGTCAGTCTCACACTCCCTCCTTACCTCACTTGTGAACAAGACCTAGAGATTGGGGCAGCATCTCATTCCCAACCCACTGTGGGCACTCCACCCTTTTCCAGCTGAAAACCATAGCCTTAGACTTGGAGGTGCTAAGTCTCATCCCAGCCCCTTCACACTCGGCTACATACCACTCCAGTGCAACCCGAAAGTCATCATTCAATGAAGCCAAAAGGACAAAATAATATGCAAAAAGGCAGAGACAGGATCCTGAGCCCACCGAAATGGACACTGACTGGGAATGTGTCTGAATTATAATTGGCAATGCAAATCAGGTTCTCACTACTGTTGTACAAGGATTGGATAACCTGTAAAAATGGGCCTGATACTCCATACTCGCAAAGCAACCCCCATAGGGCACCTTGAGGGATGGAGTTGAATGCCTCCTCCAAAATCCACAAAGCCCATCTCAACTGGCAAATTTCCACACACCCTCAAATATCCTCAAAAGGACTAAGAGCTGGTCCAGCATTCCACGACCAGGACGAAAGCTGCATTGTTCCTCCTGAATCAGTGGTCCAACTAACGGACAGACCCTCCTCTCTTAGCACCCTGGAATGGACCATACCAGGGAGGATGAGGAGTGTGATCCCCCTGAAGAGACAAGACATATGTAGTAAAATGTACAATTACATGACCAAAGAATAGACGAAATTGAGACCGGAATTAATATCTTAACATCAAATAAAGACAATGGGAGAAAGAACAGGAAAAAGGAATTCAACAGTTAAAATCACCATGACTGATACTCTGTTTTGTTTAACTTGTCAACACAAACAAGAGTGTGTAAATACACACATACACAAACATGCCCGCTGTGCAACCAGCTTCACCTCCAGTGGTCAGCAGGGTGATGAGACAGGAGAGCACAGCCAAGAGGAGGTTATTATGGTGCAGCAGCAGTGGTAATGCTTTTTTTTTCATGACAGGCCCCTCAACATTACAAGCTATCTGCACTGAGGAGCTTATCAGCTGAGGCGTCTGGACTAACGACTCATGGACAACAACCACATAACTGTCATAGGCAATTATAAAGAAAACAGTGAGAATATAATGAGGAACTGCGTTTTATTCGCCAGGTGAATGTGGGTGCTTTTTTAGGCTTAAAGTTAATTCTAGCATTACACAACATCAGCACAAATTCAAACAATTTAGGGTTTACACAATAAATGGCTGAATTATTAAATATTTCAACTGTTGCATGTGCCCTTGACTTGCAGTCCAAAACAAGTTGTTTTTTTGGTCTTCAGTCTCTGAGCTATTGCAAATTCAATTTAAAATAAAATAATGGATGTTGAACATTAGTCATTAAAGTCTCAACATTTAAATGAGATGTGTACAGGATGCAGTCCTTTAATCACAAAGTGCAAGGGTTCAAAAAGTAGCTGGACAGATACCCATGAATTCAAACAAAATATTTAATATTTTGTGAAAATTCCTATGCAGTCAACAGCTGCTTAACAGAGAGTGCACACTGTATCCTATTAAATAAATGTGCAACATTAAATATGGATGCTATTTAAGTTTAACGGCAGAACTAAATACATTTTCTCTTTGCTCCAACCTCTTATTCCCCAAGAGGAAAAATTTTAGAGACGGTTCCTTGTGATCTATTTTCAGCTGTTGGATGGTACAAAAATGGAGATGATAGATACACTACTTTGATCACAACATTTTACTACAGAGACTTGAATACACCATTGGTTTTAAAGAAATTCACTGCACTGGTTTGGATCATATTTATCTGATAGATTCCAATTTGTTCATGTAAATGGGGAGTCTTCCTCATCATGAGTTCCACAGGGTGCTGTCATGGGACCAAAGCTTTACATTAAGCATACTTCCCTTAGGCAATAATATTAGAAAAGACTGCATACATTTACATTGATATGCAGTTATATTTATCTAAAAAGTCTGATGACAGATCAGTTTAGGGGGGTATAATAAGATACTTACTCTGGATGGCATTACATCGGTCTCCAATAACAGAGTAATCTTGGCATCCTTTGTTTTGATCAGAAACTCAATGTGCTTGTTAAATATGTAGGACTGACTACTTTCATCTGTGCAATATTGCTAACATTAAAAACATCCTGTTACAGAGTGATGCTGAAAAACTAGTCCAAGCATTTGTTACCTCTAGGCTGGAACATTGTAATTCATGATTATCAGGTTGTTATAAAAGCCTTCAGTTGATCCAAAATACGAGAGTACTAAGACACTAGAAAGAAAGTAAACATTCAGTATCTTCCATACTGGCCTCTCGTCATTGACTCCCTGTTAAATTCTGAATTGAATTTACAATCCTTCTCACATATAAAGTCCTGAATAATCATCCCCATCATATTTTAAAGACCTTTTAGTATCACATTATTTCCAACAAAACACTTCTCTGTCAGAATGCAGGCTAATTTTTATTTTCTAAAAGTAGAATGGGAGGCAGAGCCTTCAGCTATTAGGCCCTTCTCCTGTGGAACCAGCTCCCAGTTTGGATTCAGGAAACACACACCCTTTCTACTTTTAATTTTATACTTAAAACTTTCCTTTTTAATAATGTGGACAGTTCAGGTTACCCTGAACCATCCCTTAGTTTTGTTGCTACTGGAGGACATCCCGTGATGCACTTACAAGCGCTTCTCCCCTCGCCTCTTTTTATTCCTGATGCATTTATATGCCTCTGCTGCAAGCAACTTTTGTCATTTCTCTCCCATAGTTTTTGCTTTGTCCTTGGTCTCACTATGTTCTCCTTTACTTTCTTCTCTTTCCCATCATTCCCCAAATGGTTGAATAGTACTTGATCTCTTACAGCCCAGTGCACTTCATAGCCCTAAAAAATAATTAATGCCAACTTTCTAGAATGTATTCCAGTGCTGTATGCTGTGATTGTGGACCATGCTCCTGTTGTGTGCCTGATAAATTATCCATTTCTTCTCTACAGTAATGTAGGTGAAGGAATTCACAAGTGAATAATAAATAATAAATGTGTATGTCCTAGCTTCATAATAGACTTTAAGTTTCTTCTCCTGGAGTTCAGATTACCTACTGGATAACTGCCGGAATACATGTCGGATGATGCCCCTCTTCCTGTTACTCTAGGCTGTAATAAGACCTATGGAGAGGCAGGTTTCGTGTGTTTGGCCCTCACCGAGTAGCTTGCCAGAGGACCTGAGGGCATCAGAATCTGTGAGCAGTTTCAAATAAAACCTTGTGAAATAGCATTTCAGCCAGAGATTTACATATTCAATCAAATTGGAATTACTTTACAGCTCAATTTTACTTAAATGGTAATACATAAAAGATTTATTTAGTTTAATTGATGTTTACACCTGTATAGGAAAAACAGGATATGATGGAAAAGGTTTCAGGCATTTAAGTATCAGCTCCTCTGTTCACCTTTGTCTGAGTTGTGCAGGACACATACACACCAGAAACTAAAGCAGCTAAATCAATTAAAATCCCATTAAAGTCAGTACCATTATTGAGGTCATTACCAAGGGGTAGAGACGCCTGATGATGATGGTGGATCAAACAAGATCTAATTAATTCATTTATTCATTAACACGCTGCTCTCATACAAGCATAGTTAGTGCAATGTAATGAAAATGGAGAAAGAGAGTCAGACATGAAGTGCAGTGTCTCAGCAGAAACATCAAAACTTGACATGAGAAGGAAATATGAATATGAAATATGAAACGCAACATCAAAGGCAAGTTATTGCCAGCATAGGCCATTGGCTGCTTTTCAAAGGATACTAAAACACATGAACATTTTCTGGCTTTGGAGTGAATGCCTGCCTTCAGCTCTGTTATGCACACACACACTAGGTGTCAGTCTGGTTGCAGCAACAGACAGAAAGTGAAAAGACAAAGGGGAAACTGCAAGACCAAGGAAAGGAGAAAACTACATGGTCTGTTTCTCTGCTTCATCTCCCACCAGTGGAGCTGTGATTAGGGAGCAGCAGACAACGATGGGTATTGATCCTTTCTCAGATGGCCCTGGGACCAGAGGCCAAGAAAATGACAGAAACATGCTATGTTGCTTCCTCAGCCTGGAAATGTGGGTTTGAACAAGGGGTGTGTATATATATAAGTGAGATGCGAGACAGCTAATAAAGAAGAAAGATTACAAGGGACATAAAGAGATTGCACATTTTTTTTTTTTTTTTTTTTTTTTTTTTTGGTTTTGCTTTTTTTTTTTTTTTTTGAGATAAAAAGT
>VUQH01015682.1:7206-25210 GCA_015106775.1 Etroplus canarensis | reverse complement strand
ACACCACACACACACACACACACACACACACACACACACACACACACACACACACACACACACACACACACACACACACACACACACAGCTTTATTCCGTGCCTTTGAACGCATCTAACTATCACACTTCAATATATGTATCAGGAGCAATTTGGGTTTCAGTGTTTAGCCCAAGGACATTTTGGCATGTAGACTGGAGGAGCCTGGGAACTGAATCACCAACTTTCCAATTAGAAGTTGACCTACTCTATCTCCTAAGTCACAGCCACCAAGTGATAACCAATATTTTGTTTAATGTTAATCAGGGAATTACCAACCATGAAATATAATTTGTCTAAGACAAACAATAGCTTAAAATATACTGAACCTTACAGAAAATTTTAATATTTCTGTGTATTGCAGTTAATCTCATTCATTGCTCACTGGGTGATGCTTGCTTTCCTGCCATGTCTGAATTCTCCTGATCTGGTGCTCAAATGTAAACTAAAGATATGCAAACATACTACATAATAAAAAGAGGAATAATACAGTGGGTAGCAGAAGAAGGCAAATAACATAAGGCGAGTCATTTTCTCACCCTCAGCACCAATAGACACCAGCTTGACCCCCTTGCTGCAGATGAAGTCCAGAGCTTTGTTAACATTGGCAATCTTGTGGAAACGCATCTTGCCTTTGTCGGGTTTAGGCAGCCTCTCGCCTAAAAACACAAGAAAAAGATTTACTAGATTATCCATCTAGTTGATCACCAATCATTGTTTAAGTGTCAAGGAAAAAATATACTCTTTCCAAGAACAACTTCAACAGTTCAAATGTTGGGATTTCTGGTTTTTAGACTTTGTGTCAGGCACAAGATCTGAAGAAGTCACCTCTGGCCTCTTGAAGTGATACCAGTGATGGACAGTTTCTACTGGTTTCTGACTATCAAATAACACATTTATAAAATCATAAGAAGAAAGAACAACTATTAATAAAACATCCTGGGTGATATTAATGCTGGACAAACAGTCACTGTGATGTCACTCATTAGTTTGTGAACTACAATTTTTCATCTTCAAACCGATGGCTTTGACCAGCACCATCAGCACCTTTCGTCAATCATGTTAGCACTTGTGTAGTTTCTCATTGATTTCTATACAATTAGTTTGTCAAGTTCTCCCCTGCTGGTCATAAGAAAAAATGCAGGTTAACGGCATGTCTACACTGGCTTAAGTTAAGCTACGCCCATGTTTGATATACAGTCTATTCATTTATAGAGCAATTATAGAACACAGCAATAGAGTAGCCCCCATCCTGAAAGGGTAAATAAAATATTTTTTAAAATTCGTGGGTCCAGATCTTGATCCCCTCCAGAATTTAATGGGTTGTTACTTGTAACCCACCCCAGCCCTAAAAACATTTCATTAAAATCCAGTGATAACTTTGAGTTACTTTGCACACAAACAAACCAACAGCCAGTGAAAACATTAGCACATGTTTAATCACTGTGTTGTTTTAGCTGTGTCACCCCATATCTCATTATGCTAGTGAGTAAACCATTACCATATTCAGAGTGGAATTATGGATAATTATACATAAAGTGGTGAACAAAAGCTGGATTTTATGGATGAATCAAATTCTGGAAAAGGTGCAGTATCATCAGTCTCTTCTTAATAAATAAAATGACAAAAAAGGGTCACAAAAGTATCAAAAACCTGTTCTTTTTCTACCACAAGTTGAATTATATCATCCAATTTGATTCAGTTTGCAAAAAGCAAACGTGTATATGGGTGTGTGTCTGTGCTCTGTAATAACATCCACCTGATATGACCTCAAGCAGCAGCATGAGTTTGAGGCCATTTCTGAAATCCTCTTCAATATTCTCAATCTGTGTCCCAGCCTTCCTCAAGTGGGAGTTACACCAAGCTGTGAAGGTCTAAAAGAGAGGAGAGATGGAGGGTCAAATGTCACCTTTCCAACTGCACCACATATACATTCACAAACACAGCCAGCAAACATTACTTTACTTGTCACACACACACACACACACACACACACACACACACACAGCTAGAAAAAGCATCCTTTAACAACCAAACAAATATATATGTGTGCACTGCTTGATGTTTCCCTGTTGAGACCAAGGTCAAAAAGTGCTGAGTGAGGCTTGAGCTGTCCTTTTCAATTTGTGACCTTGCTGTGATTGCGGTTGCTGATGGTGAGCAGGAACATTCACATGCTGACATTTATGTCAGTTTGATGGTTGCCATTTACTCATCAGTCTTGATCTTAGTTCAGCCTGACTTTGGGTTTAGACTGTTATTTTGTGGCTGTGGAATTTCCTAGATGAGTTCATAAGACTATGTTTATAGCAAATATCTTTCAAACAATTTAAAGCATTTTTAAACATTTGACAGTACAGTACAGACAGCAAGGGGGAATGACACGCAGGAAATGGTCTGGGACTGACTCAAACCCAGGCTCCTCCAGCAAGGACTCTAGCCTTTAGTATATGAGATAGAGTGGATCGCTACACCCATTTCTTCTGTAGTAGGACATGCCAGTATAGCAAACGGAACTGACTAATGTTGCAAGTTTAGGACAGGAAGGAACCTGTGATAAAAATCACAATTCAGTGTGGTGTTCTCATTTAGCAAAGAGTAGGTCCTGAATCCTCCAGCAGCTAGAAATCTCTGATTTTAGAGACCAAACTGCTCATTCGGTGGAGGTACTGTGTGTAATAGATGGAAATGGCTCTTAACCACTGAGTGCTTGCTTTTTGGTCTGTCTGGAAAACTGCCTAATGGCGCCAATCATGCATGTAGGGGACAATTCAATTGGCTCCATCGGCCCATTCAATCAATCAATCGCTGACTGTTATTTTGGAGAGGCTTTCATGCCGTTTAGCTTGAATGCAGAAAAAATGGCATGTGTGTGCGTGTGTATAAACTCAGGAGTGTGAATGTGCGTTAGGGCTTCTGCTGTAGAGCCGAAACTTCACCAGGGTTTGGGGGATGCGGGGGTGTAGAAGCAGAATAAGTACATGAGCTGAATAACTAACTGATGATAGTGTGGGTGGAGTGAGGAGAGAGAGAGAGAGAGAGAGAGATGTATAAATTAGCAATGAAACAGGGTTTGTGCTCAGTAGGTGAGAGCATAAATTTTCCATTACAGCAGAACACATTAAATAATCTAGAAATCAAAATGCATATGTCCTTCTAAAGTATGTGGGTGCATGTTGATGCCTATATGTGCTTCCGGGCCTTACGTCTACATCCACATGGGTGGCCGGAGAAGCAAAGCACGAGACAGAAAATCATAGGGTCAGGGAGAGAGAGGAAAGCTAAAGAAAAAAAAAACTGTTCATTTGACAGAAGAAGGAAGATGGAGAGACACCAAATCAATGTCTGAAAGAAGAGAAAAAACCCCCAGCAAATTAGAGTGAAAGAAAAGTGCAGCATATAGGGGAAATGAGAGACACTGCTCATCTCTGCATGTGCTCTAGAGCTAAAACAATTATCTAATTAGTTGATGTAGTGTAAAAATGAATTAACCTGATAACTAATTGAAGCAATTTTTCAAGCGAAGATGCTACACATTTCCTTGTTCCCGTTTCACAGCTCTAATGATTTTCTGCTTTCTCCCAGTTATGTTAATGAAAATATTCATCATTTTTTGACATCTTATAGATAAACCATTAAATAATCATCAGAAAAATAAGTAGTTTTCTGGCCTGGCGCTACTTGACTCAGACCAATTTTCTCTCATATCCAGGGAAGACCTGTGGTTTCCTTGTGCTCGTTTTTGGATGGACCACTCAAAATATATTTTATGCAATATTTCCCCTTTATTTCACATTAACAAAACACTGTGAGTTTATGTCCATGTTTTAATCTGAACTTGACATTTTTTTTAACCGAGTAATAATTAATAATAGTAACATTTAACAAAATGTACCTTCAGCTTTTCCCTTGTATTCTCCCTAAGGGGTCGCCACAGCAGATTAATACGCATTGGTTAACTGGCAGATATTTTACATCAGATGTCCTTCCTGACACAACCTTCCATGGTGAGAGGGGCTTGTGTGCCCACCTGGAATCGAACCAGGGACCTTTCGCTTGTGAAGCGAATGTATAAACTACACTATGGGGACACGCCGTAATAATGATAATAAATTAGATATGATGCTTTTCACCCTAAACGTCAATATCTGGCAGACCAGGGGCCTTTGTGGTATAACCTATCAAGTTTGGTGAAGCATTTGGAAATCTGTAATGAGTTATTTCAATAATGTTGCAAACCTCTACGGTGGAGGCGAATGTGGTGGTGGGACGATCAGGTATTGCTCGACTTTTGGCTGGCAGATATATGCAACACTTTTGATTATGTAATCCTGTCTTGCCCTCTTCAGTGGCCTGCAGTAGAAGTATGTTAGTGACTGCAACCTGAAGGCATTTGTACTTTCCTTGCATAAGTATTTGTGTTATGCTACTATAAAAGTCTCCCTTTACAAGTTTACAGGGTAGCTGTTTATATATTGCAAAATAAGATATATATTCTGTTTGATTATGTATGATTAAAGCGAGTCTTCGGTTCCACATACTGCAGCAGGAATATCATGCATAATATTCAGAACAAAATTTAAAATGCCCAATTTCTAATCTCACTCAAACGTTTATATATTAAGTACCTTTACTTTAGAGCACCTTTGCTGCTCTCTTGTATTTTCCCCAGGAGGTCACTGCAGTGGATTGATCCGCATTGGCAATCTAACAAAAGTTTTACACCAGATGCCCTTCCTGAACCTCCAGTCAAATCAAAAAACCTTGTACCACTTACAGAGCTGACTTTTGCCACATCTGCAGACCTGCAAATCAGAATTTGATCCGATCTGAATATGACATGGAAGGTCAAAGAAAAGAAGTCTCATAGACAAAGAAGCAGCAGCAAAGTGGAGGAGTGGGAGGAGTGATAGGAATGCCCAAGCTCTGGTGTAATTTGATGTAAGGGTCTGGAGGGGAGAAGAGGCCGCCTGTCCAACCAGCAGGTGCTTGTCTCCTTTGCCATGCATGACCAAATTTAGACAGTCTCTTAATCCAGCACACACAGACCACCAGGCCAAACTGGAGAGGGGACAAGGAGGTGTGTGAAAGAGAACGGAGGAGGCAGAGAGCCGTAGGAGCAGGGAGGAGGGGACAGGGGGTGGGGGCTAAAATAGGTAGAAAAGGAGAAGAAAGGGCTGAAAAGGGGAGGGGAGGGTGTAGGGAAAGAAACAGGGGGAGGTGGCGGAGGCTAAATCGGATGGCTATGGGACACCAGTGGACAGCTGAGAAGGCAGGATTCCTGAGGTGAAGTGTAAGAGTCCAAGACTGAGGGACAGGAGGAGTAGGAGAAGACAGGGAGGAAGGAATGGATTTAAGAATATGTCGAGATATAAAATAATAACTTGAGAACGTGTGGGAAAGATGAGAGGGGTGACACCTTGCCTACATCAAAGGAGAGCTGTTAGAAGCTAAAGTGGCAGTAAGTGAAATTAAGGATTTAACCTGGAGACACAAACATAATCACAGATTCATTAAATCCAAAATATGTATAAGAGAAGCCTTGGATAAAAAACAATTAACTGAAGTATGTGTGACACTAAAGCTAATGTTTTTATTCATCTCTTCTGTAAAGCTTCATTATCTCATCTCCCTCGAGTCTGCCGTCATGCCTGCGGTGGTCTACAAAGTCCATTGGATTATAGTCACTCCCCATCTCAGCATCCCCCTCCTCCCTCTTCTCATCTTTCTTCTGTCTGTCTGCACCTGTTGGTCTGTCCCGGCTCAGCTTGGCCGGGACCTTTTTATAGGTCCTTCTTATAAAATGAGGTCACAGTAGCCCAGCTGAATGCCTGTCATGACTATGTTTCCCCAAGGGGAACCAGGGCTGCAGACCCTCAGTACAGCTGATAAGCACATACATACACATGTTCCTACGCACTCAGCTTCCCATCTGAATGGGCTCGGAGCTCTTAATAATGTCAGCGAGCTTGGCTGTCCATCAAAGAGCTGACGCAACCACAGCAGTGCCTGGAGCTCTGAGTCTGCCAGCCTGAGAGGAAAAAGAACGTACATTTTCTGAAGTGACATGTTCGATATCCGCATTTGCCATTTCACAGCAGGCCCTGCTTTTTAAGGCAATTCATGCCCATTGCTACTGAAAAGAACAGCCATAGAAGACAGAAACATGTTAGTTTTTTGAAGGGATATACACAACTAGTGTCAACTAGATGTTTAAACGTTGCTGCCCTCACCAGCTGGCAACAGAAATACTTACAGATTAATCTAAATATTCATTTTCTATTAATGTAGAACGCCAGTAACTCCTAGGGCTGAGATGATAGACAGCTGCCGCTAGCTGGAGCTGCAGCCAATATCACCACCATCTCTTTTTTAGTGACAAGAAGTAAACAAGCAAACCAGTGCAGTTCTACTTCACTTTGATCAAGAGAGTGAAAAGACGTATGTAGGGTCCGCCAGAGTAAACAGGCATTTTTGATTATGTAACCCTGCCTTAAGTGAAGTGGCCTGACATAGGCAACAACAACCTAGTATGTTTTTCCAATGGTGGGAGAAACTGGAGCTCCTGGAGAAGACACGCACAGGCACACGGAGAACATGCAAACTCCACACAGAAGAGTCCTACCCAGGTTTGAACCCTGGACCCGCTCTTCTAAGGGAGTATTTCTCAAACTTTTTCTGCTGTGCCCCACTTCAGAAGCCAAATACAGTTCAGGGCCTACACTGTTCAAAAATGCACACCCCACAATTTCATCAATCACAAAACAATAAAGATCCATGTTGAATTTTACTTCAGTGTTTACTTCAATCAGCAAACTCTTGTTTGTTGTGTTTCTTAGTCTTCTCACTTTAGTTTTGCATCATATTTCTCACCTGGTAGTCCGTGCCCTAAAGTTTAAGAAACTCGTCCACTGTGCTTACATAACCACATAGGTGTGTGGATGATAAAAGCTGCTGGTGTTAGCACTGTTACCCAATATGACATTCTCTATACAAAGTGGTACACATAACAGAAAGTAAACCATTTCAGCTGTGCCCTTGTTTCTTCCCAAGAAATCCTTACAGCAGATAAAGCTACATATTCAATTTTAGCAAAAATTTTATGCTGGATGACTTTCCTGATGCTTGTGCCTTCACCTGGGCTCAAACCAAGGAGCTTTCATGTGCAAGGTATTTGTTTAAACCACAATGCTACAGAGAAACTCAGCATTTAGGATATTTGATTCAATAAATACAATATTTTAGGGATGACATTTAACCTCATCCATTAGACTGTGATCAATTTTGAGCCTCTTAGAGTAGTAGATTTGTCTGATTTTTCTCTCATTTTTAATCAGTTTATTAGTTGCAGGAACAGTGCTTTACTCGTTAATAAGTGAAACAGAACTCCTCAGATTTCAAAATGTTCGCTGAAAAACTGAGAAAAATTCAATATTATCATTTTTAAAAAGTCTTCATAACAATGTAAAGTCTTTGAATTCATCCAAAAAATCATCAATATTAGAACTTTAATCAGATGACTGGTCCAAAAATACAAAGTCTCCACTTTTTCCATGTATGTTTTCTTGACATTTTATTCCAGGCACGGACTTTTTGTGGTATTATAAAAGATTTAAAATGAATGATGATTTGGACATCACTACAAACATTACAAGACGGTTTTAGATATAGCTCTTTTAATGAGCTGTAATAGGGTTACAGTTAAAAGAAATCTTTCACCATAAAGTGTATGCGAGTTGACACGGAGGATATTAACTGGGATTATATTATTTACCTCTCACATAAATCGCAGTACACTGTGTTCACACAAAATGATCTTCCACAGCTGACTGTCTTCATCACACACATGCACACACTCTGAACACCCACAGTTGTTCGTTGTCAGCTGTGGCTGACTTGATGATTTGCCCAGAGTGAGTGTTACTCCACATATATCACGGTGCTCTTTATATTCACAAAGCTCCATTTCTCTGCCTCAGACTTTCCAAAGAGAAAAAAAAACCCATCACACTTCTGCTAATAAGATGCATAATTATAAATCTACAGGACAAGCTTAATTTTCACCTCACCTCTGCAATATTGCCTCACTGGTTAAAAGGACATTTTCCACAGAGTGTGTATAATTACAAAAGCCTTGCCAATTTCACTAATTAGCAACTTTGATCAAACCAAGCTGATCTAATTATGGAAATATGCTGTTTGTTTGGAATAAAATGTGCATAGGGATGTGGCTTATAGGGAACGCTGCCAGCACTCAATCTGTGTATATTATGCTCAAGTCTTTAAGATTTGCTGTATTTTAATCTTCTGACTGTAGTATGAAATTATGAAGTCTGTGATGGAGAACAGAATTAAAAACAATAAACAGAGCTTTAGAAATGGCATAATTGGCAGCACATGGGCTAGAAAAGCAGTTAAATTTATTGTGATTTATTCTCAGAAGTCTGTTGTTGTTCAGAATCATTTTGTGCAGCTGTTATGGACTAAGACAAGGCACTTTTATTGCAGTGCTGAACTCCATGCCCAGAACCTTTCTTTTAAGTGTGATGATAACTGTCTCTGCCGTCACAGTAGTCGTGGGCATCCTGTGACAGCAATCAGTCCTTCACATTGTGCACCACATCGGTTTATCTTTTGCAAAATGCCGAAGTTTATTCAGGCGTGCCACTGTATGGAGAGGACCAAGGCCAGCCTTTTTCAAGTCAGCTCTGATTTGTTCTAGCAGACTTTTAAGTGTAGTTGGTTTAATAAAGAGTCATAGTTTGAATACCTTTATGTGCATCCTTTGTCACTCTTGTATTTTTCCCTCTGTTGTGTTGTCTTTTGAGCCCAGTTTCAACAATTAAGTTAGGTATTTCTATACCACAAGTACCTTTCATGAAGCACCTTAACCCTTTACGGCGTACTCATTAAAATACTTGGAAATTCAAATTTTAAACCTTAGAATATTATTGGAGGACAATGCAAGATTTTTACTCTTAAGGTTAAGGGTTTAGATGTCATGTCAGGATCTATGACATAACCTGATCTTTGCTGATTGGTTGGGATAAATTCATGTGGTTTTATGATCTAATGGAGAGGGGAGGAAGGCCACTGAAGTTACCAGATGCACCTCCTCTGGGCTCCATTTTCAGGCTTCAGAAAATCTCATGACTCTAGCCAATCACAGGTGTTTCCAGACCAGATGAGGTGAGTGCTATTAGAGTAGAGTAGTAACACGACAGAGCAAGTCCTTAAAGGGGGCAAGACATGGAGGTGCGATGGGTTAAGCAGAGGATACAACCCCTCTCTCCCAGGTGAAAGTCCTGAAGCCAAGAGTCAACAGTGACTTCCAGACATAAGCAACATAGCCAATTTTAAAACTAAAAAAGTACTTTCATAAAATAGTAAGGATAAGTGTATAAAAAATTATCATTTTGTATATCAGTGGGTTAGAAAGTGCTTGAAAATGAAAAAAAGCACTTTGCAGAGGTAAAAACAGAAATTTGTACATATGAAAGCATTAAGGTCAACACAAACAATCTTTATACAGTGTATGTGACCATCCTTAATATAACTCAAGTATTTACGTCTTTCTGCTGCTTTAAAAATAGTCTGCCTGCAGGGTTGACATTGTGGACTCCATTCACACCTGTCTATTACAGCTACCTTTGTCACACACCTGTTTGGCAGTCACGTCCTGCAGTCCTCCATACATGCCACACAAACCAATCACAGCTCACTCACAGTGGACACAATAATAGGCAAGCATGACAACACTGTGCTCTTTTGTTTATGAGGTTGCCACGTTTGTGATGCACACCTAAGATCCCATTTACACAGATATAGTATAAGAAAGTTGTATTAATAACATTACAAAGCAGAGTCAGTAAAAGACACATCTGAAATCTGGAGAATTAAAATTTTACTACAGTACTAAATGATACTATAAGCCTACTTCAACACATGCTATGCACATTATCCTCCCAAACCTACATAATTTCAGTTATAGCTCTGAGAAAATACCTAAAGCCACAAATCTAATTATAGTCACACTGATTTTGAACCACTAGGAGCACAGTCCACCTGTCTGACTATAATGAGTATTTGTACAGAGAAGAGCAGATGTACCCTCTCCGCCCCCACAATGAAAAACCTGCAGCTTCCAATGTCAACAAACCACAGGTCAGAAGTCATAAAAAAAAACCAAACAAAAAACACAGATACAGGGTACAACTGGTTCACATTTTCCCTGAACTACTACTGCTCATTCCACTCACTGCATTTTTAAGCCATAAGGCTCTATATCATTATAGGATTTATTTGAATTTTTCAATACATATGCAAGTTAGCAATCCTGCTCCAAATAGCACAATAACTGTATGTGTCTAATAATAAAGTCAACATAAAGTTATGTTTATGTGCATGCAGGAAGAGGGAACTTATACATTTATAATAAGTGAAATATTATGCATATTTGGCTTCCTATTGACATAGGCTACTGTGAAAGTTTGGAAAGTCCTTGTATTTGAACTACACCGACTGACAGTGTAAATATTATAACTGGCCTTGATTATGTCAGTACACTGTATGCCCAAGAGGAATAGGACACAGTTTGCTCATCTTTTAGTACTGCTGAGCTCTACTCAAACTGTGCTGCTCACATCAGTAAAAATTTAAATATACCAAACTCATGAAAAACATCAGTCCACGGAAGACTTTTATAATAAGGGATTCAGTATACAGCATATGCTAGTAGCTGCTCACACTAGCAGAATCCTTTTTAGAACTGATGACATTTCTAGGATTTGCATACATCAAAACTGTGGAGAACACTGACAGCACTTACCCAAGTCCTCAACCACAACACTTCTGACAGGCTCGAACAGCCGCCCTTGAGCCATATGAGCTCTGAGTGGACAAACAACACTCCCATCAATGCTTGCCATCTCAGACAAGTGTCAATAAAGAAAAAACAGCACTTTTGAAAATGGAAATGCTTGCTCTGTGTGACATCTTGGATGATTACATCAAGCGGGCCCCAAATCCACACTAAAGTGGAAAAAATTAGCTTTAAAATTAGGAACTATATTTTCAAAGAATAAAACAGCAAAAATTAGCTAAAATTTAATATTTTGCCTTACTGATTTCTGACAGCAACTAAATACGTTTATTTTTGGAGTGACTTCACGTCTGACATCACTGTTTTGCATCAAGGGTCTCTTGTAAACAACAACTGCCCCAAGTTCCTCTGAGTTTTAAGAGTTGATAAAGTGACAGGACCAAAGTGGAAGGGGAAGAGTTACAACACTCAACAGGTGTCACTGATATTTAGGAACCACCAGTCCTCCATCCCCTCTCTCCCACCCCCCAACTACTCTCCTCCTTCCCCCTGTAGGCTTTAAATACCCCACCCCCAAAAGAGACTCAGAGCCCTGAACTTGGGTGTCACAGGGACAATGACGTAAGAGCAAAGAGTTTACCCCTCTAAACCCTAACCATACCTCTAACAGGTCAACTGAGCACTCCTGCCCCGGGGACTCACCTCTAATCCCCCCATAAAATCTATAAACAACCACTATGCATCAGAACAACCTGCTATAGGGTTGTTTTAACTTTTTGGTTCTATAAAGCCTTTGTGAAGTAGTTGAAAAAACCCATGGCTCTGCTTTGAAAGGATCATGAGGCAAAAGAACTAGAAATAACATTGCTTTGATTAATTTGCACTTTTGGTACGTTGTTGCATTTTTTTCTTGAATGAAATGCCTGAAATTCATGAAATTCACACCTGTAAAGAGAAAAGAACATGGGCAGATCCAAAACAGAAAATGAAATAAAGAAAAACTCAGACAAAAGAAATAGCTATCATCTGGCACCAGCCGCAAAAACAAATGCAAAAGCACTGAATAAACACTCAACCAACTGAGCTGAACTCGTGCTTTTAAAATACACACACACACGTTCACTGGCCACTTCATTCGGTGCACCTTGCGAGTACTGGGTTAGACCCCAACCTTTTGCCTCCATTCGTCCTGGAATAGATTCAACAATGTGTTAGAAACATTACTCAGAGACTTTGGTCCGAATGAAAGTGATATCATGCATTTGCTGCAGATTTGTCAGCTGTACATGGTGCGCATCTCCAGTTCCACCACATCCCAAAGGTGCTGTGTTAGATTGAGATCAGTTGTTGCAGAGGCCATTTGAGCTTTGTGACAATACTCAGGTAGATTGTGGTGTCTTAAAAAAGCTCACTTGGAACTAAGGGGCCCAGAATGTACCAAGAAAATATCCCCCACACCTACACCACCAGCAGAAGCCTGAGCAATTGCTACAAGGAAGGATGGAGCCTTGCTTTCATGTTCTTTACACCAAATTCTGATCCTACCATCTGAATGTTGTAGCAGAAATAAAGACTCAGACCAGTAAAAGTTCTTCAATCTTCTATTGTCCAATTTTGGTGAGTGAATTGTAGCCTTAATTTCCTGTTCTTAGCTGAGAGGGGTGGCAGCCAGTCTGGTCTTCTGCTGCTGTAGCCCTTGTGCTTTAAGGTTTGACGTGCTGTGCATTCCTAGATGCTCTTCTGCATACCTTGGCTGTAATGAATGTTTGAGTTACTATTGTCTTCTTTTTGGCAAAGCAATGTGACCATACTCCAGAGATGGCTGTGTGGGAAAACTCCAGCAGATCAGCATTTTCTTAAAAACTCAGACCAGCCCATCTGGAACCAAAACAATGCTATGTTTAAAGTCACTTAAAATCACCTCTCAGCCCTCTCTGATGCTCGGTTTGAACTTCAGCAGGTCGTCTTGATCATGTCTACCTGTCTTCATCCACTGAGTTGCTGGATCAGATATTTGTGTTAAGCAGTTGAACATGTATACCTAATGAAGTGGCTTGTAAGTATATACATTTTACTTATTTTGGAACCACAGACTACATATATGTGAGGAGAAAAAAAGTCTATTTCACACAGGCATACTTGAAAACATTAAAAAATCTCATCAGTAAAATCAGATGAACAGCGGTTTTAAGATATATTTCTAGTAGTCTGAATTGTGGCAATCAATCTCCTACATGCATTTATCAACATTCCTTTCCACCTCTTCTTTGAAGGATTAACAGGCTAATACCCATAGTCCCTGCTGACAACAAGGCCAATGCAGGCCCCTAATGCAAGACCTGTGTGTTTCCACCCATGGATTTATGTCTGTGTTTAGAGGATAAAGGGACTAGGACACCTCCTCTAGTGAGTGTGTGTGAATGTGTGTATCAATCTTGTGCCAGATGCCAGTGAGATATACTGGAGGCACGTGGGACTTTAGCAGGTGAGAGAACAGGTGGAGAAAGACAACAGCCCTCCACCCCCAAACACAGACAGAACAACGGTAATATAAAAATTTAAGGATGAGTTTTGTATGAAGAGAACACACTGGATAAACAGCATCACCTGTTTACAGTTACCAAGTTACAGAGAGGCTTTTCCAAATCAGGCACCCTGTTTATTTTCTGTCCATGTTCGAACACCACACAAGGAGAATGATGGCTAACCCTGTTTAGTCAATCACTTCCACTGACACATCCATCTGTCTGAGTTGTCATATTAATTGCTTCGACTGTGTGGGGGAAAGGTGTCCTGCTCGGTTCCATTATGCTGCCTCACATTGTGTTCCACTGCCACGTGGCTCCAGGTTGCTGCACTACCAGAATCAGAATACTTTTATTAATCCCAGGGGGGAAATTGCTTTGAATGATGATGCCAGCCACAAATACCAGCCAGAACCAAACAATGTGCATCTGTATGTGTGCGTGTTAACAACTGCACATTGTGTGTTGCTTTTCAGAGGCACTGGAAAAGCTGGCAGGAATGCAGATGCACATCTTTCAACTGCTTGGATCAATGCGAGAAGAAGAAAAGAAAGGACAAACAAGTGAAAATGATTTAGAGGATACAACTACATGTAGAAATTTCTTGGGATTTAGTTTCCTGTGTTTGATGTCATTTCAATTCATGGTGAAACATCTTTGGAGACATAATTTAAAATTGCCTACTAGTATTTGTTTTCATGCCTTTATACAGACTCCTCTCTGCTTCGTCAAGCTACCTGGGCACACAAATGCAATATAATTATCAATACTCTGATGCCAGATATCAATTACTACAGTTTTTACTGCAACACACAGGTACACATATTTGCATGCCAGTCTGAATGAGGGTAAAGTGATCGAAGTTGAACAACTTACAGTGAAGACTGCGAAACTAGCAGGGGGAATATGACAGACAGCAGGAGGAAGCTAATCAGAAAGCTAATACATTGAAATGTCATATACGACACTAATGACACCCCCAAACAGGCACTACATTGAAATGAACACATACAAAAATTCCTGCTTTTGTCCTTTTACAAGACTTTCAGTTAGATATTGTAGGTGACTGTCTTGCAATGCATCAGAAAAACTGTCACGATACTATCTGGTCTGTAAAGTGAAGTCAGTGCAAAGTGCCTTAAACCCGCATGCTTTCTCAAGGCCATCAGGGGGGTGACTCATCTATAAAAATAAGCCTTAGAAATGACACCAAATTCATTCATGACCTCAATAAAAAACACTTTCCAAATTACTTTATGATCTCAATTTCTAGTTTCAAGTTATATTTGAGATAATATGTTTTCTTTTGTAAATTATGGTCCTATTTAGAGTAAAATAAATGATAAAGACAGGTGTCATCAGGCCATGACTACCTTGTAATTGACAAGCTGCTACACAACCTTGCAGTGTCCTCAGTTTCTCAGTCAGCTCCACTCTTCTCTAGTGATGTCTTTTCTTCCCTTCTAGCTTCAAAAGTAGAGTCCATGCAACTCAGAGGCTATGCCCATTTTTTTTTTTTTTTTTCCACACACAGTCTGTGGCATTTGGTTATAAGTGTTCTTCATAGTGTAGTGGTTTTCACATTGGCCTCACACACAAAAAGGTCACTGACTTGTCTTCAACTAGGGACCCAAGCTGTACTGGGAGGATTGTGTCTTTCATGCCAAACGCCACCAGTTACTACAATATTCACTATAACCATCCAGCAGGCTTGTAAAGCTCTCTATATGCCATCTATAGAAAAGCTAGTTCTACTTTTGTAATTTTGGTTATACTGTTTGACTTAAAAAACTAGCTAGTGAGGTCAAAAGTTACTTAAGGCGCATGGAATTTAAATTGTCAGCTGGGGTGGATGTAATGACTCTTATTTTCTGCTTCCACTGCAGCACAAACACACACACACACACACACACACCATTCTCATCTTGCATTGTTCACTCCAACCCTGCTTTTGGCCTCTTTCTTGTTACATGAGTGAGCAGATGGATTGACTGACTGCATGATTGATGGTGGAGATAAAGGTGAGTGTGCAGGTTCATGGTTGGCGGCAGCAGCATGTCGACTCTTTTGTCGTTTAATGAGCTCTGGACTTGAAGTCTGATGGCAAGGGAGATAAATTGGTGCAAGTGATTGCGGAGGATTTATGACAGTACGCCTGCGACAGGGGGTAGGAAGAGGGTTGTTTCTAATTTCAGAAGGCAAGTTCTTTCTATGTAATAAGAGGCAAAACTCTCAAGGCAGATCTGGGGTCAGCTAATTCCATATTAACAGAACCCTTGGCCATGGAAACCTATGCGTGAAACTGATCCAACGATGCCTCTAGTAACATGCAACCCAGCTATATTTCCCAACATTCATTTAGCCAAAAGAGCAAGTCACAAATGACCTTGTGATTTTGTCTTCCATTAGAGAACCACAGAAAGGCTATTAAATGCTTGAGTCAGATGATCTCTCAACTCTGGTTTCATTTTGTTATTTGTGGGCTGTGAATCTAAAGTGAGTCCAGAATGACCACATGTGATAGCCGCTGTATGCTTCGTCATTCCTTCATTAGCATCTGCAGAGAGTTGCGAGAAACCACCATTTGTCTCTGCATCAAACAGCTCAGACCACAACAGTCCCCCCCCACCCCACATTACCTGATTCTTCTTCTTTCAGCAGGATTTTTTTCATGAGATGCTGCTGATTTAAATCTTCGTATTATTATCTGATAATTTAGTTACCAATAAGAAACATGATTTAGCAGTGACATGGATATTTTATATGCCATGCCCACCCATTTTGCATTGTTTTGTTCCAGTCTGAACAACCTTAAATCATGAAATATGGCATCATTATAGAGGTTGGAGCTTTGGCAGTGTAGTGTTCAACCTATAAGCTCACATAAACAGGATTTCTTCCTTTATATTTCTTTATTCTCAGCACCTTTGTATGAAGTAAAATACATACATTTACAGTTGAGTGTTGGATCAAGTAAATAATTATGACATTCTCATATGGTTTTGATATTTTAAGTGGAGCTGCTTTGGCAGAATAAAATACGACTGCAGCTTTTTAAGCCATTATAAGGCACATAATGATATCCCCGTGACCTCAGTCCTATCATAAGGCAGAGACTCACCATCTCATCCCCTGCTACCACCGACCTATAAATATCGGGCACATGCAGCGAGCACTCAGCCCTAACATTATGAGCTTAGCTCACTTTTTATAAAGACAGGTTCAGGTGTGTCGCTTGTCTCATTACTACAGAAAGCTGAACAGCATAAGCACTGTCTGGACCCGAGGTGACATTTTGCAGGTGTTTGGCCATCTGTTCTCTACATGCATTTTGTTACCTAGAGCACAGACTTGGCTGCTTGTTGCCTCCTCCTTTCTCATACAGCTTTTCTCAGTTTTCAAGACTAGGAATGAGCTCGAGGAACAACAGCAGCTTAAACTGGGAGGTGTGAAACTCAAACATACCTGTATGTTGTTTTAGCTCATCTTATTTGCACATATATACAAAACTGCATGGCAGTACCACCACAGTAAATCTGGCAGTTTTCACTAAATAATAAAATCTTTTATTCTATTTACAGACAAACTGATCTGATCAGAGCAAGATGGCAGCCCTCACAGCCCATCAATCACCATTTCTGCTGTCACTGTGTGGATTCTGATGCTGTGCCATAACCATATCATGTGTTCACTTTTGCCATTTCAGCACTCCTCAAGAACTTTGTTTTCAGATTGCTCTACTACTCACAAGAACTCACCCAAAAAACTTACTATTATGCCAATAAAATACAATGCATGGCCATAAAGAAGATACAACACACACACACACACACACACACACGAGAGAGATATGCTCCTCAGCCATTCCTACGGCCTCTTGCGCCTGCACTAAAGCAGTTTATAGAAGCCTCCCTACATGGACACAGCTTCTGGAATAGTAACTGCTATTTGATCTGGCTGCAGGCACTCTCACCTCTCCACTTATGTTGAACTCTCATATAGATGCTCTCTACATGCAATGTACTATACAGATACACTTAACAGCAAAAATCAATTACATTCATTTCACACAATTTACATTCTAAAACTGAAAAGTTTAGCAAAGTTTGCACTGCAGTTTAGATGTCTTACACAACACCTTACTCAGAACAAATGCTCTGTGGCTTCAGACTGCTATAAGATTAAACAAAGTGATTCATCATGGCTAGCAGCAGATAGGTTTCTGTGGACAGAGACAGCATCAGTTTTGTCTTGGATGAAAGCACCTTTACCAACATTTTTTCTTCAAGCGCCTATACAGGCACATTAAAGTTTTTCTTGTTGCCATGATTTCGAAATCTGCTTTAATTTCTGAGTGCTGCTGGTTTGGGGAGCTAAAATATGCTGAGATCACATCAACAGTGTACTATTCCTTCAGTGAGATCACATGGAGTGACTCATGGGAGGGGAATTTAAGATGCCTCCTCTCCCAAGCACACCTTGGGACTGGGCACTGACTGGCAGTGTCACAGGCCAGTCTAATGAGGAAAATTATAAAGTAGTTCTGCAATTTCCAGTAAAGATGGAGCAAGGGGGTGGGGGTGGGGGGGGGGGGGGGGGGGGGGTTTTTCCCCCCCTCT
>VUQH01015680.1:3447-31083 GCA_015106775.1 Etroplus canarensis | reverse complement strand
GACCTGCTAAGATGTATGGTTTGGAGACGGTGGCACTGACAAAAAGACAGGAAGCAGAGCTGGAGGTGGCAGAACTGAAGATGTTGAGATTTTCCCTGGGAGTGACCAGGATGGACAGGATTAGAAATGAGTACATCAGAGGGACAGCTCATGTTGAGAAGCTTGGAGACAAAGTCAGAGAGGCAAGGCTAGGAATTTGCTAACTTGGACAATACATTTTTGTAGTTAACTAATGAAAGCTGTGTCTGACCGAGTTACTCATCATGCTCTGAAATTTAGATTTGGAGAAGTGTACTCTAATTTTTAAGGTGTATTGGTGTAAATTATTGTGCTGTACGTTCCATGTGGTGTGTGTTTTTAATTGTACTTGTAGCGTTTGCCTTGTGGTTGTATGATACTGAAAACTATTTATTTTCATTATCTAAAAACCTAAGTAGCCAGTGCAGGCTCCAGCACATATTGGAACAATTACATTCTCCATAACATGAATGATCAGTGTTCCCCTATGAATTTTTGCCTAGTACCCTAACAAACTATAGAAACACCTCTGGGAACAGCCAAGCAAACTATCCTACAGAAATGCTTGGTGGTCCTTGTCATTGCCACCTACATAAATACTTGGCACAAATGAACATGGTGAACAAATTATAAATATCCTTTATCTCTGTCCTCTTTCTCATTCCAGAAACCTTTGAGTCGCTTGTTTCCTTTACGTCTAACCTGACCAGCACTCTGTTCGACAGTGCCTACTCCGCTCTGGCATCCGACTGTCGCCCTCTTGTGTTTCAGCTATTCAGTGACGTCAAACGTCACCTTTCCGGAGACTCTAATTCCTCCTTGGACAATGCTGTGCGTCGATTCTACAATGACCTCTTCCCGCTGGTCTATCGCCGCCTGCTCAACCCCGGGATAGGCCAAATGTCAACCCATACCTATACCTCCCTTTCAGCCAATCGTGATGACTGCTTGCGCATGACACGGCAGGATGTCAGCCCATTTGGACTCCATCCTCGCCTACTCGTCAGCAGCCTGTCCCGTGCCCTCGGGCCTGGTCGAGCGCTGAGCCGATTGCTGAGACTGGCAGGAGAGGTTGTGAATGCAACCGAGAAGGCGGCGTTATCCAGAGAGTGTGTGCGGGGGTTAGTGAGGATGCAGTATTGTTCCCACTGCAGAGGGCTGACACTGATACGGCCCTGCACTGGACTGTGTATCAACATTATGAGAGGATGCCTGGTAAGTCTTTGAAAGTTTGTGCATTTGCTGTTTTTATCTCTTTTAAAGTCAATGAGGTTGCAGATTGCAGCCAAGTGAATACACCTCCTTCACCCCTCCTTTTTTTCTGACTATGAGAATCTATGATGGCATTCACTTTAATGTAAAAATGCAAAAGGCTCTTTGTAGAGTCAGTGTTTGGTTTGTTGGTTCTGGGGTACTGTTGGAAGAGGATAAGTTCCCTCTGTAGGTACATAAGGCTAAATTAAGATAAATACTTATACTTAGTGGTGATTATACAGGGAATATCATTATGGAAACTTTATTCCATTTTGCCATAGCTTCTGGACCGCATTAAAAACAATATTTCACAGTCATTAGGTTGTTTGGCAACAGCAGCAGCAACATGTGTCAGTGAGAAAATAGTTATTGTGAATTCAGCTGAAATGCAGTATAGGTGAGTGTAGAGAACAGGAGAGAAGCAAAGAGATGTAAACGGCTTAAGAGATAGCCAGCTGAGTTTAACTGCACTAAGCACATAGGTACACAGAAAATCACACACCCAGTAATTCTCTGTTTGTTAGAAATCACTCCTTAAAAGTTTACACAGTTTATAGTCATCCCTCAGCATTTAATTTTTCCCATAGCTCTGACCTGTGTGCATGTATTCAAAGCTAACAATCACATTAGCCATATTAGTCCCATTTGGTAAACAACAGGGTTGTCCTAGTCTTGTAGGGACATCATTAGCTAAAATAATTCATTGACTTCTCGATTCTTCAGGTGAGGGGAGATAATGAAAGAATTAGTCTGCTATTTTTAGGTTATATTATGAGTATTTCTGTCAATTTACATGCTGTCACACAGCCCTTTTTGATATTTTTCCCAATGCGAGAGTCCTAATGTTTCTCTCACTGTGCCCACTTGACTCTATTGACAAAAACCCCAAAAACTTAACCTCAGAGGACATAGCTACTATGGGACTCTGGTCAGTCTGATTCAGAATTAACATGTTAAAATAATAAACAAAATAACCTAGTGGGGCTGCAGCAGGATTTTGCTCTGCAGAAAAAAATTACCTTTTGGTTTTTCAGGGAAGTGTGCTGGCTGTGACCAAGAAAACAGCTGCAGTTTCAAAGAGCTGTCCAACAGCAGCTTAAGCCCTAAAAACTTTTTAAATACAGCCTTTTTGTTATATAAAATATGTTTTGCTGCTCACAGTCCACAGTAGCACACTTCACATCTGCATTTGCAAGTGACCCAGAGAGAAGTGAGCAGTGAGGGGATGGTACTATGGTCAGTGTTGAGCTAAATGCCCAATGGTGCTCTGATTCTGAGTAGAAACAGGAGGAAATTCTTACTGGTAAAGCTGGGAGGTGGTCTTGTTTATGGGGGGCTGGAAAAATGCTGGCAGTAAGAGACTTCAGATCTTCACAGCTCATATTTTACACTTCGAAGTTTACAAAACTCTAATAACTCTATAAAAGTAGATTTTCAGGATGTAGGGCCTTTAAAGTACATTAAAGACAACATTCTGGAAAATACAAATTTGTTTTTAAAACATATTTTTAAAAAGGCAGTAGCACTAATGTCTGTATTTTGGATATAAAGCACAGACTGTATATTAAAGTTGGATATAGCCACAATGCCATCACTCATTGGTTTTTTAAGTCTTGGTTTGGAATCCTCAAGCTGAGATTTTATTTTTTTTTTGAAATGGCATTTTTTTGCCATCTTAGCTTTATTAAATCACAAGTATGGGGGTGGGTATACTAAAATCACTGCATGCTTATGTACAGCAACTTATCAGTCACAAGATAAGCTCTCTCTGAAAGATACCCTGTTTTGTCATTGTTTTTGAGACCATAATTTACAAAATAATCATTATCTTTTATTAAGGATGACTTGAAGAGAGATTTACCGATAAACTCGTCAGAAAAGGTTTTATTGAGGGCATTGATCAAGGGAGCTGATGTTACCACAGGAGCCGTCTTCTATTGGCCATTAAAAAGAATGCAGGTTTAAGCCAGCTGGCTTCACTTTTCAGACCCAAATGCTAAGTCGACAGAAGTGATTAGCTAAGCTTTGTATAACGTAAAGACTGGAAGCAAGAGGAAGAAGACAACTTAACGCTCTAAAGTATACTTGCACCATGCCCAAAGCTCAGTACTTAAATCCTTGTATCTCAGGGTGCACTCACACTAGGCACAGTTTCTTTGTGCTGCGCTCAAGGTTCGGTTGTCCTTCTTCTTCATCCCTCCTCGTGGCCTGTGCTCACAATCCAACTTGAGTATGCATCAGTTTGTCTCAGAATCTAAACTCCTACTCATGCTCTCTCTTTCATGCACACAAAAACCTAGAGCACAATGCGGCATTTTGTGGCTTAATTGGGAAAGCAGTGACTGCCCTTTCGCATATTTTCTTAAAGTGAGATGGCTGTAATTGAGGAAGGATGTGAGGTCTGTGCTGAGGCACGAATAACAATCACACTACATGCATACTGTGCCTGAGTCCAGCTGAACCAAACCCAGGCCCACCTCTTCAAGCGGGCCAGGGCACGGTTCACTTAACTGTGCCCTGGCATAGCATGCAGTAATCACACTACTTAGAAATAGACTTTAGGGATCAAATGTGTTTGGGCACAGTACACCCATTGAAAATTGCAATCGGTTATTCTGTGATTAGTTTTGCCATCCATTGCTTGCAGTCTCACTGTGCATAACCAGACATGTCCTGGGTAGACTGTTAAATTGCTTTGTTAAGAATTATGAAACAGTTAGAGTATGTAACTCCCAATGGTTTATGGGCTTCAGAGCATGCAACAACCTCCAGGGATTTAAAAAAGCCAAAATTTGCAGTTACTTGAATGGTCACTAGAGGCAGTCACCATAAACTTCCATGTTAAAATGCCCGACAATAAGGTGATAGGTAGGTACTTTTGGCTTTTCTCTTTTTTTTGCTGTAAATGTGTCCAATTTGCAGCCAGTCAAAGAACCAGTCTATTGGTGTCAGCAGATTCAATGCTGCTCCCTCAGCAGACCACAGCAAAATGCACTGTGCTTGTTTGCTGCACACATTGAACGATGTTAAGAAACAGAGCCTAGTCTTATATATAACATCTCTGTTGGTCTTACAGTTCAGCCTGTTGTCAATTTAGCTGCGCAGGTACTTGTACTCCTCTAGCATCCTATAGAGTGTTTTCACGTGACGTCACCATGATTTGGCGTTCTACTAAAAGTCTGAGTTACAGTATACAATGTGATCAGAAATAGAGACAGTGTCATCCCCTGCAGAGCTCTTGCACTGCACATCATATGAGAGCGCAATGCCCAAGCTCACATACTGAATTTAAAGCTACCAATTATTAGGGGTACAGCTGCTTTGACTGACAGGTAAAAGCTACATCAGCAGATGTAGGTACTAGCTGTCTAGCTAGATTTCATCTCTGCTAATTCGAGTCACTGAATCAGATCTCTCAACTATGTTTGGGATGTTAGTGACTTTTGATCATCATCAATGCAGTTATCTGACAAATAATATGGATTGATGCATGGTACAGCCCATGTAACAAAATCGTGCTTAGATGCACCTGTCTAACCAGGCTTGCAACCTTGGCACGCCACCCACTTCTCTAAATATTTTTACTTCTGGCTTCAAAAACTCCTAAATTGTGATGGATGCAAAGCTGAAGTTGAGGCTTTAAAACAGACCATAACAAAACGGAGGTGGTGTCATAGTGGTTACATCCATCTGTTATGTACAGTCTATATTCTAAAGGTGCTTTAACTGGATAAGGTCATGCTAGCCATTTCTTGTTGCTTGCATTTTTAATGCTAATCTTAGACATCCCTGTATGTACTTGGTGAACTCATGATTAAAGTGAGCATAGTCACCTTTAGACTAATATCTTCAATGGTGTGTTTTCTTTTCTAAATCTTCTAATTTGTGCTCTCTGCAAAACATTTGCTATTGGTCTTCCTTTCAGCTTATGTATGTGTGACTTTAAGGAGACAGTGTTTTACATGCATGAGAGACACCAGAGTATTTGTCTTCCTATGTCTGGGGTGAGACAACCAACAAATTCGCACTAATGCGCCCATCTCTCATCCTGCTGAATCATTCAGAGTATTTTATCACCAACAGATCATTCCCACATTAAGTTTTGACTGACAGATAACAAGAGCATTGCCAAGAGATTTGGCAGTGTTTTCCATGCATCTGACTAGTCTGCTTTGAAATTTGCTGGACAGCTTTGACAGTACCCACAATAGAGACTCCTTTATAGCACAAAACTGGAAGATGACACTGTTTGCCCCACTTGAGAATTCTTTGGACACAAAGAAAGGGTGATAAAAAACAACTTCCAGCATGTTTATTCACTTCAGTGATGAGTAGAAAAGGAAAACCCAAGGTGCAAAGCCAAGGAGAGGCAGGGGAAACAGTTTGGTAAAGGAGAAATTCAATTAAATTCAGTTGTATTTCTATAGCACTAAATCATAATATAAGTCACCTCAGGGCACTACATAATGAGGTCAGGACCCTGAAACATTACAGAGACAAATCTAATAAATCCCCCTTGAGCAAGCACTTGGTAATAATAAGTAGGAATAACTCATTCTTGTATGGAAAGAACTCTCTATAACGGAACCAGACTCAGCAAGGAAAGTAATTCGCCTTGATTGTTTGCATTGATAGAAAAGCAAAAAGTTAGATAAACAACTGAGAAACAACATACAATGATTAGGCGGGTGGGATTAGTAACTACACAGCAGAGACATGGAACTCCAGAGCCAGAAATACATGCAGTAAAGTATATGGAGCAAGAGGATAGAGATGTACAATCACAAATATAGGAAATATAACATACGAAGTTAATGGCATGTAATGATGGCATATAGCTAGAGGGCAAAATATGAGAGTAAATGAGATGTGCTAAGTGCATCACAGGATGTCCCTGCAGCAAAAAAGTTGTTAAATGTGGATGCCTCCTGAACCCAAACTAAGATGTGGTTTCACATGATTGGAACCTGACAGTTGCAGGCTCAGCCTCTCACACTGTTTTCAGATACTTTTCAATTTATGAGTTAGCCTCCACCCTGGAAGTGAGCTAAAATTATTTTGGAGCTTGGTCATTTTGGGCTTTGTATGTTTTGGATTTTACTGGGAACCAAAAAAGAAAACTAAATTGGTAAAAATATCTGGCCTCATAGTGAATTAATGGTGGGTGTCATCTGAACATCAGTTGAAAAAATAAATTTGCCTCGCAGAAGCATGTAAAAGAGTACTGGCCCTAGCACAGAACCCTGTGGAACTCCACAACAAACTCTTTGTGTTTGGGGAAGAGTAATTGTTTAGATGAATACATTTTTCTGATAAATATAACTTAAGATCTGTACTAGTCAGGTCCTTACTTATATTATTATATGTTATAGATCAACAGTGTTGAATGTAACACTGATCCATGAACTCCAGAGAGGAATTCATTATCTGGAAACTATTAAGTTGTTGTTGGTGACTTTATTCTTGTTCTGTCTGTATTTAGATATACATGAAATAATGAGTGTTTTTTTATTTTTATTTTACACAACCCAGTTCTCTGTTTATGGTCATATGATTGTGAATTTTGCAAAAATGTTTTCAAGGCTTTAAGTTATAAAGTTTTGATGCAGATCTGTAAAAATTCCAGTTCTTTTTATAATACTAAACAGTGTTTTTTTAAGGTTGTTCTTATTTTCCTTTATGATGGAAATTGCAAATTTCAGGAATTATCAAGGGCTTTTTGTTTAAAAAATATTATTTAAACTTTCTTACGTTAAAAAAAAAAATCAGTGGAATGCCATTCTTTTCCCAGCTTTTGAGATGTCTGCTTGAAAGTGTGCATTTGTGAATTATAAACAGGAGCTAGCCTCCTCGGATTCGTAGGAAGCTCTTTATTTGATATTTAATCATATTTTCCCATCTTTCTGTTCTAGGTTGGTGTATCTGAGCTGGGTGCCCCCTGGGGGAATTTGGTGGTATTGCTCCAAAGGCTAGCTGCTACTTTAGCAACCAGCAGTAACCACAACAACATGGAGTTAGCGCTCTTAGCGGTCAGAAACCATGTAAATGATGCCATACTGCATGCTCAGCTGCATGGACCACGCATCACAGCCACAGTAAGCAAAACGGATGAGGGGATGACGGGGATGATGTATGATTTGCTTTATATTATTTATGCTTGAAATTGTTTCTAAAAGAAATTTGGGCTTTTGAGTCAATTAAATAGTTTAAATATGAAATCATACTGCTGTAAAATGCAAATATTAAAGAACAAAACAACAAACCCCATTTCCAGAAAAGTTTTTCCAAAATTCAATAAAAATAAAAAATTCTGTGATATGTTAATTCATGTGAACCTTTGCTTAACTGACAAAAGTCCAAAGAAAAGTTTTTCAATAGTTAATTGTTTGTAAATATACTCAAATTTAGAAATTGATGGCTGCAGCACGCTCAGCAGAAGTTGGGACAGAGAGATGCCATTGTTTTCCATCATCTTTCCTCTCAAAAAAACTTTTTAACTGTTTTGGAACTGAGGATACAGTGATGCAGTTTTGGAGACTTCTGTCTTCGTCTTTGATATAACATTTTAGCTGCTATCAGCGGTCAATCTGTGATCCATTGTCTGATTCTTTTCATGATTCGCCATAAATTTACAGTGGGAAACAGATCTGAATTGGCAGCAGGTCAGTAAAGCGCACTCAGTGTCTGTGAAGCCACGTTGTTGTAGCTTGTGCAAAATATGGTCAAGCATTGTACTGCTGAAATAAGCATGGTTGCCCCAGGAAAGGATGTCATCTTGATGGCAGCATATGTCCCCCTAAAATCCTAATATATGCCTCAGAGTCAATGGTACCTTCACATACATACACCTCAGCCATGCCATGGGCACTGATGAACCCCCATACCATCACAGATGATGTTTTTTTCACCTTTTGGATCCCATCTTTGTCAAAAAAATTTTGACGCCCTTTTTTCTTCTGAAAACATGCTGAAATAAGGACTCATCTGACCACAGCACACGATTCCACTGACTTCCATCTGTCCATCTGAGATGAGTTTAGGCCCAGAAAACTCTGCAAAGTTTCTGAATAGAGTTGATGGATTGCTTCCTCCTTGTGTAATGCAGTTCCAACTTTCATTTCTGATGCAGCGACAGACTGTGTTAAGTGACTATGACAGTGGCACTTGTGTGCTCGGGTGGCTGTATTTGTGACAGTTGCATGACAGTTTCTTAGGCAGCGTCTCCTGAGGGCCTGAAGATCATGCACATTCATCAGTGCGTTCTGACCTTGCTCTTTACACACTGAGATGGCAATATTATGTGCTGTAGGTGTTGAAAAACCTAAATTCTCTGTAATTTTGCATTGAGAAATGTTTCTTTTGAACTGACTCACAATTCCTTGATGAATTTTGGTGCAAAGGGGTGAGCCATGACCCATCCTTTCTTGCAAAGACTGAGTCTTTGATGGATGCTACTTTTATAGCCAATCATGATACCATACCTGTTTCCAAATAGCCTGCTTAATGTGTCTAATGTCTTCCAAACTGGTGTTACTTGAATATTCTGTGAACTTTTCAATATTATTTTAACTCTGTCCCAATATTTGGTTGTTCCAGCCACCAAATTATGAATTTGTCTGTATTTAAAAAATAGAAGTTGGCCAATTAAACAATTGAAAAAAATTTTCTTTGTACTTTTGTCAATTTAATAAAGGTTCACATTTATTGACATCACAGATTTTAGTTTTGATTGCAATTCGGAAAATTTCCCAACTTTTCTGGAAATGGGGGTTGTAATGAGGACCAGCATCAGATTACTAAAACATCCTTATACATATGCCTCAATAATAAAGTCATTTGAATTTTGGACACAGAGGAAGGAAGGCCATGGGTTTCTTTCAGCCTGGCAGTTGGATCTTCCTAGAAAAGCCTTGTACCTAGATGGGCTAAAAACAGCCTCATTCTCTTTAGAGAATCCGGGGTTCCCTTTAGTCTGTGTGTGCGCGAGTGTGTATGTGAGTGTGAATACAGATGCAGTGCCAGACAAAGACTGTGGTTGGCGGGACAACCGATACCCAGAATGCAGCTTGGTTCAGAGTGATGAGAAAGTTTCTGTGGCTAATCTGTAGACAAACAGACGACACACAAACACATGCATGCATGAACACACTGTTGGAGGAAGCAATAGACAAGTCGTCCAACTTTGAGAGAACATTGTGGACTTAGTAGAGTAGATTCCTGAGAGGTAAACAAACACACACAAGCATAATTGCACTGCTAATTGTGGCTAATAAGAAAATACCACTTCATTAAATATTGGACCAGGATTCTTCATTCATGAGACCCTTCACAAAGGTTAAGCCCTAACTTTTCACCACAGTAAAGAAAAGGCTGCATTTAATGTTAAATTAATGCTAGAAAAATATTTATTTCTATAAGAACTGCTGAGGAAAGTGAGAGCTAATGTGAGAAAATGACACACTGTAATAAATGAGGCTCAACTTTTGTATAGTTATGGTCATAACAGCCAGAAAACTACCAGCTATGAAAGGTTGGGGCACGTGTCATGCTTCCCAAAAAATAACAGCAGCATCAGTAATAATAATGATAATAATAATAATAAGAAGAAGAAGAAGACTGAACCTACTAAAAAATGATCCAGTTCCAGGAAAACTGTCTATAAGAAAAAAATTATATCATCTTTCAGTCCATTAATTTCTAATATAAATAAATACAAATGAACAGATTTGAACTATTACAAGTGATCTAGATGAACATGAATTATAGATCTAGATCTTCCTTGTACAGTGCTATGCAAAGTCTTTTAATGAAGGTGCAACATTTCATTGAGACATGGAAACATAAATGATAAAAAAGTTCAAGAAGCAAAAACAGAGTTTGTCCAATTCTAACAAGCTTGAAAGTCATAAATTTAGTATGAGCACCCTTCAACCCAGTCTGAACTCACTTAGGCAAGTTTTCTCACTGTTTAAGTAGTATTCAGGAATAATTCTCCAGGCTTCTTGAAGAACATCCCAAAGCTCTTCTTTGGCTGTTGGCTGCCATTTGTTCAGTTCTCTGTCAGGATGATCTTAGACTGCTTCACAAATGTTGAGGTCCAGGTTCTGGGGAGGTCAGTCCATGACTGATAGTGTTTTTTTGTGTGTTCTTCTGTCCGTGAAGGCTTTTACTGTATTTTAATGTTAAAAAATGAAGCTGATGCCAGTCAGATGCTTTCCAGATTGTTTTGCATGGTGGATTAAAATCTGACAGTACTTTTCTGCATTTATATTTCCACTAGTTTTGACAAGATCCCCAACATCACTGGCTGAAATGCAGCCCAAAACCATGACGGAGCCTCCACTGTGTGTTACAGATGGCAATAGATACTCACTGTTGTGCCTCTCTCCTGACCTTCTCCTTAAAATCATATCTGTTAAAATGGTCAGGTACAAGGACTAGACTGAGAATGCATGAAAAAGCAGGCAAAGTCCAAAGAAAAACATTGAAAGGCCTTCAGGAAGCCTGGAGAACTATTCCTCAAGTCCATTTAGCTTTTAAAAAAATATAGGAAAGACTGGCTCCTTGGAGGCAAAACTGAAATTACCACACAGTGTTTTCTCAGGTAGAGAAGGTGTGTGGCACCCAGGCAGCTGGTCCCATGATGATGGGCCCACAGTCCACCACCTTGCACACTGCAGCATCAGTGACCTGGTTGAGGTCATCCGTGACTTTGGCTCCCTCGGCTGCTCCGCCTGCTCATCGGCATTTGCAGGTGCAATCCCGGAGGTGAGTAACATCTGTTAATATGCACAGGTTCTTGTCAGAGAAAGTGGGGATATCGGTTATAGAACCATATTCTATCGGTAATAGAATGTGGTTATTTTCTTACATTTGCCCTTCAGGTATTGTAGGGGAAATATGGGCGTAGTAGTACTTCAAATAGGCCATAAAGTCAAGCTCAGCCTACAGTCAGCTAACAGATCAGTAGATAATAGATAATCTCAATGCCAGCTTCAATCAGCTGATGGCTCAGCTATATCAGATATCATGTACAGTACAATATTTAGCTGTTTCATCCTGCTGACATTACTGCACCTGCAAGCCACTTTGCAACCCACCTCCATCCCAACTTCTCATTTACATGCTGTGCCTGACTTAATAAATGTTGTGTCTGATGTAACTGCTGTCTGCTCTTTGCTGTGTAGGTAGTGTTGGTGTTGCTCTCACCACCTCAGGCTTCGACGTATCACACACACTTTGTGCTTTTCATATGTGTGTGGAAGGGTGGCAAGGTCCCAGAACAGAGTCATCAAATAGAAATGACTGCAAAAGGAAATGACAATCTTCTACTGACTCTAGTGGTCCTGACTGAAATTCAGTAAATGGCTGTTTTTCTGTGTGTTTGTCTGTAGGTCATTCCCCCTTAAAGGTTCCAAAGGAGACAAGAGTCGAAGCCTGAAAAAATTGTCAAGGTGATTGTTGTATTTTATGTATAAAAGTTCTTGAAAGCAAAAAGAAAAAGACCATCTGTCATGCTTTTTGCATAATAAATTTTCTTATTATACCCATGGTTTTTCCATAAGTTCCCTAAGTTACCTAAGTTACCTAGGTAAAGTATTGTTTTACCCAGGGAGTCATATTCCGCATAATTCACGTCAAGTGATTTTGTACGGCTGCATTTGCATTTTAACTTATTTAATGAACCTCTATACCAAAATTTCCTTTCACATTCATTTTCAGAAGTGCTATGAGCTCATTTGCCTTCCTTTTGTTGTTGAAGAGCCTATCAGAAGAGATTTTGCAGCGAATTGGACGTGACAAGTCTAAACTGGGACAAATAAAGGGATATGGTACATTGATTCTACTCTTATTAAGAGCAACCCAACCATTCAGCTGTGCACAACTCCCTCTGTTTTTCAGGGAGTTTGAGGGCTCTATCCAGCGATACCAGTGGTTTTTCATGGAGCTGCCAGAGATGCTTTGTGAAAGTGAGATGGAGGTGGAGCAGCACACATGCTGGAGCGGTCAAGATGTTGTAGAGAGGTCTGTGTGTATTGCAATGTCTCAGCACTTCTTAGTCATCAATGACTACTTGTTTAAGCTGTCATTTACAATGGATGAGTCATTATTCTCAGTGGCAGTTTATGTCTCAGATATATTTTTAGTTCATATCCATTTTGGCTATCTATAGACTAAAACAACAAAACAATAAATGATCAAAAAAGTACTGAATGATCAAAAAAGTACTGAATATATGTATTAGTGACAGAGACAAGAAAATAAAGAGAGTGGATACTGATGTAAACATATCAGTTTTGGATGCTGGATTTTGCCAGCTCTTGAAACTGAGGTCCAAATTTCAGGCTTGTGTTGTACTTTGGAAATCATGTACAGTGGATATAGAAAGTGAACAAACCCCTGTGAAAAATATCAAATTTTTCTGATGCAAAATCTGATCCATCTTTAGTGTGACCTATAAAGTACAATTCAGTTGAAAAAAAAAAAATTGGGGGGGGGGGTATATATAAAAATAAATTTTTTTTTAATAAACTGGTTGCGTACATTACAGCATTCAGTCTTTTTTGGGTACACACCTGCCATCAATTAAAAGACTGATTCACTCCAAATAAAGTTGAGGTACCCTAGTAGGATTTTCCTGACCATTACTCAGTTGCATCCTATAGTAAAAACCATGGTTTGCAGAGAACTGATAAAGTATCAAAGAGAGCTTATTGTTCAAAGGTATCAGTCAGGACAAGGGTACAAAAAAATTCCACAGCATTACATATATCATGGAACACAGTGAAGACAGTCCTCAAGAAGTGGAGAAAAAATATGGAACCACAAGGATGTTACCGAGAACTGGATGTCCCTCCAAATTTCTAAATGATGGCCAATACTAGTTCTGTAGGACAAGCGACAACATTCTCCCATCATCTCCGTCTGTCTGGATTATGAAATAGGGTTGCAAGATGGAAGCCTTTTCTTACAAAGAAAAACATCCAGGCCCACCTAAATTTTGCAAAATATATATCAGGTCTCCCTGAAGCAGGTCGGAAACTATGTTATGGGCTGATGAAACCAAAGTTGAACTTTTTGGCCACAATTCCAAGAGGTTTGGTAGAAAAACCATATCTGCATATCTGCATATGACTAGAAGAACACCATACCCACATTGGAGCATGGTGGTGGCAGCATCATGCCTTGGAGTTGTTTTTCTTCGGCTAAAACTCTAGGGCTTTAGTGGAGGGGTTATGAATAGTTCCATATACCAGTTAATTTTAGCTCTCAGCATGGCAATGACCCTAAGACATCAAAATCAACACAAGAATGGATTCACCACAAGAAAAGTAAAGTTTTGGAGCCCAGACCTAAGTACAACTGAAAATCTATGGGGTGACCTGAAGAAGGCTCTGCCCAAGAGATGCCCTCACAATCTGGCAAATTTGGAGCACTTTTGCAGGAAAGAGTGGGCAGCTATTGCCAATTCAAGATGTGCCATGCTTATAGATTCCTACCCAAAAAGTTTGAATGCTGTAATTAAAGCATAAGGAGTTTTGACAAACTATTAGTTTTAGGGTGTGCGCACTTCTGATATTTGCATGTTGTACATTTTTTATTTTTTACTTTTTGCCCCTAACAGATTTGTTTCTTTGTAAGCTTAATTGTACATGTAAGGTTGAAAAAGTTTTGAAATCATTTATTGTGATCGCATTTTTTACAACAGAAAAACCTGGTATTTTAACAGGGGCGTGTTCATATTTTATATCCACTGAACAAATCAAGCCCGGCTTGTTGTTTATCTCTCACTCAGCAACTGGAGTGCTGCTTGTAAGTATTGTCTATACTGCTGGTGTTGTCCAGAAGCTACACCAGCCCCTGTTGCAGTAATAATGATGGGGTATTACTATTTTACTACTTTAGTTTTTTTAGCTTTTTATCCACCATTCAATATAAATTACAGTTCAGTAGATATGTAAATTTTTTGATCGGATCTTACACAAATTTAGTCCGTGTAAAGGTTTTTGTATCTTAAAGTGGACCCATTTAGAGCTCCATTTTTTAATTCAATTCGTGAACTCTGTTAAAATAGCTTTGTGTGATTTACAGTTGTACAGATTAACAGTTACGGAATCCTGACTTTTCTTACACTGGGCCTTGGTGCTTTTCCTCAGTTCACCCACTGTGTGAAACAAGAATTTTCAGCTCTTTTCCTTTTAAAGCCACCTTGAATTGAACTTTAATTTCTCTCATTTGCTACCCCTTGCAAACAGAAACTTTAAAGAGCAGGTGGGTAATGCTACTTCATATTCTCTCCAGTGTGTATGCATTCATGACAGTTACTTCTATTGGGACTTCATGAGCAATCCTAAAGCTGTCTGTTATGGCAACAATCTCATATCACAATATAAGTTATCTCATATCTGATAATGATATATATGTATATATATATATATATATATATATATATATATATCATGAAATGGTCATTTTTCCTAAATACAGTGAACTAATAGTTTATATAAAGATCACATGGAAAGAACTATTTATTTTTACACGTTAAATTATATACACAATAATAAATGGTAATCACTGATATGTGATTACTTTTCTCCTTTTATTTAGAATTTATGGGCAAATGTTTAACTAGGAATGCAAAGATATAAAATATTAATATATAAATTTTAAAACATTTTCCAAAAAATTAATCTAAGCCTCACATATATGTTGGTATATAAAATACTAAAGATAAACCTGGAACTTTTCAAACTTCAAGCTGTATCAGAGAGTTAAGCCATGCTGATATTACCAAATAATGAGAAAAATATTGTCTTAAATAGCAGGGATATGCGCTCTATGCGCTCTTACAACTCGACACCAGAAATACCAGTTACACAATGTATTAATTTTTATTAATGTACAACAGCACCCACCAGTTGGATTGACATATAACCATGCAACCAAGGCAATGTGGACGCTAGCCTGCAAAAAAGAAGGCTAGCATCCACAGGCTGCTGCTAGCACTGCTAACATTAGCCACACTCGGTAAACTAATCTGACACTGTGTGTGCAACAGTATGCATGGTGCAAAGTGCTGCACATGTCAGGGAAACACAATTTGATTACTGAAGAATGTGATTAATGGTTTCAAATGGCTCTTAAATACACGTTCAATATCTGTATGTTTTACCAACTAGTAATTTAGTGGTCAGGACCATCCCTAATAAATAGCGTGTTTGCGACACTACGAAATAAACGATACAGTAGAATATAAAGCAACAGTTTTCATTTAGTCATTGGATATATATCATCATATCGCACAGCTCTAAGCAATACATGCAAAAAAAATCTGCCAATGACAGTGATATGTGATCTGATGACCCCATCTGGTGATCCCATTCAACAGGAAATAAAAAAGATTTTAGTAAGCGGGTTAATTATTTTCTACTATCTCACAAACTGCATTGAGAAAAGGTTCTTCTTATGGTTGAAAACATATGTTTTAGTCAGTGTGGCGTTTAAGTTTAAAAAAATGAATAAAAGAGCAGCATATGAATGTGTGTGTGTGTGTGTGTGTGTGTGTGTGTGTGTGTGTGTGTGGCTCCTAATAGTTGCCAGGGCAGGGGGGAGTTACAGGGTTGTGAAGGTTAGAGAGTTCGTTTCCAGTCTTTCTCATGGTGATTACATTGGCAGCTTAAACTGGTAACAAGACAAACGGACACGCACACATATACCAACGCACACACTCATACTTACACAAACGTACTCTGACACACACACACACACACACCTACACACACACACACACACACACACACACACACATTCCACCACACATACCAACCAACACACATACCAACATGCACCTGGCAACACACACGGCATTTAAAACGACTGCACTCATCTGACATCTCACTGCACACACGCTCATCCAGAACACACACACTCTGAAATGCTGTGGCCGTTCTAACCATCTCAGTAGGGAATCTGTTGCTGTGATGGAGAAGGTTTTTTATTAATGGTCTATCAACCATATGAAACAGCCCGTGTAGCCTTGCAAGGACATCGTACACCAACACACACTTTCTTTCATCACCGTCGGTGCTGCTGTGAAGGCCAGTAAACCTCATTTATTGGATTTGCCGCTTTCTTCTCTCTATGGCTGTTTTAGGAAAACTGGAGCAGGAAGGACTATAAAAAGAACATTTTTGATTAAAAAAATATTCAATAATGTTTACAAGGGACACAAATTAAGGATTATAATGTTTAGATCGCCGCATATCCTGTCACAATTTGGCTTGTTAAATATGGTCCATATTTATTTCCATCTTAGAACTATAATTTAGTCACGATTAAAGATGCTGAAAGAACATTTCCAACAAAATTCCTGCTCTTGCCCTGTCTTTTTTTCTTTTAACATTTAAGCCATAGTATCTCTGATCATATGTAGTAGGAAACTACTTGAAAACCATCTACAGTCATTCCCAGTCTGCCCCAAGCTAGAAATCCCTACTGTCCTTCTAATTATTTTGTGACAGGTTACAAATCAAATATTCAGAAATTCTCTTCTTGGTTCACTGTGAAGTTTTGCTCACTTTTCGAACAGGGTTAGAAGAGATGTTGCCCTTGGCCTGCGCTGGAGTGCAGCCAGTTTGTAGCTCTGCGACCTCTTTACATCTTCTTCCCTCTTTCATCCATCCATCTATCCACCCGTTCTTTCATTAATTCAGCCATCCATTCATCTCTCCATCATTCTATTCAGACCTCCATTCATCTCCTCCACCCTATGACCCACTTCACTTACAAATGTCTGTGTTGGTGAGAGTGTGTGTGTGTGTATGTGAGAAAAAGGCAATAAATGATGAGAAAGTCTAAGGGTGGATGACAGGAGAAGAGAGCAGATCATAGGTGCATCTTTTTTTTCTTGGTTACAGGCTGACATGACAATAAAGATGGTCGCACCCAGTTTGTTTTGGAGTATCAACAACCAACTAATTGAAGTAATGTACTTAAAACATATATTCGTAGGTGCATCTTCAGTAGCTCATAAATGTAATTTTAAAATTCGGTGCAACTTCTGAGGGAATATGCAGTGGGGAGAAACAAAGGAGAAAACAATCAGATAATCCAGGCTGAAGGCCCAAGGTCATACACTTTATAAACTAAGTATATACAAGTGACAAGAAGCAGATGGCAGCAAATTATCCTCTGATAGCTAATGACAAATCTGCCATGTCCACCTACACATACACACACACATACACATGCACACACACAGGTTGGCCACATAGAGCACAACACTAAGCAAGAATAATATAACCCCAGTTCCAAAAAGGCTGGGATGCTGTGTGAAATATAAATGAAAACAATACATTAACTCACAATCTCACAAACCAATATTTTATTCACAAAAAACATAGAAAACATATCAAATTTTAAAAGTGAGACTTAACTAGTTCATGCAAAAAACTAGCTCATCTTGAATTTGATGGCAGCAGCACATCTCAGAAAAGTTTGTACAGGGGCAACAGAAGGCTTTAAAAGTAAGTGGTACTAAATAGAAACAGCTGTAAGGACATGTTGTACAGAATTAACTTAATTGGCAATGGGGCAGTAATGTGATTGGGTATAAAAAGAGCACCTTAGAGAAGGCAGAGTCTCCCAGAAGCAAAGATTGGCAGAGGTTAAGCAATCTGTGCAAAACTGTGTATATAAATTGTAGAGCAAATTCAGAATAAGATTCCTCAATATAAAATTGGAGACTTGCATATCTTGTCCTTCAGCTTTGGGACAGTGACAGATTTTATGTTATTTTGCCATTGTACACCAACGGTGTGGAATTTAAATCAAAGAGCAAAAAAGTGCTAAAAGTGCAGACTTTCTAGAGTTGATTCCAAAAGTTGAACTTGTGGCTGTTCACTGAAATTTTCAGCATAAGGCCTGAAGAAATGCTGATGTAAGTGAAGTAGGCTGTTAGGTTGAAAAACTAACATTAACCTATCAGAGTGATAGCAGAAACATTAGGCGTGGTCAAACCAACAATCTGGAACAGGTTGACAAGTCAGGAACAATCTTGAGAAGTTAGGTGTATGATTGTCAAGCGATACCTTTCGTGAATGTAAATACATGCTTACAAATATTTATAGCAAGGTGTAATCCAGTGGTTACACTCAAGAATAGGAACGTCATATTAGATTTTCCCCCCAAAAAAAATCTAAAAGAGCCCACCATATTCTGGAAAAGCATTCTTTGGACAGTTGAAAGCAAGCTTAACTTGTACTGATAGAAAAAAAATATTATGGAGAAAAGTAACAGCTCATGGTCCGAAGCATATCACATCATCTGTCAAACATGGTGGAGCCAATGTTATGACATGGAATGATGATGTGACTGCTGATAGAAGTAGCAGGATTATTTCTGAAGTTCACAGGGCTATACTCTCTGCTCAAATGTAACTAAATGCTGCAAAACTGATTGGTTGGTGCAAATGGATATGACCCAAAGAAATCCAAGAGTTTCTTATGGCAAAGAAATGGGATGTTCTTAAATGGCCACCTGATCTCAACCAAATAGAGCATGCTTTCCAATTATTGAAGACCAAACTGAAGGCAGAGAGACCGACAAACAAGCAGCAACTGAAAGCTACTGCAGTAAAGACCTGGCAGAACATCTCAAGGGAGGAAATACAGTATTTGATGCACAGGTTCTAGACTTCAGGCAGTAATTATCTACAAAGGATTTTAATCTAAGTATTAAAAACAATCCTTTTATTAAAAATCACATGAGTTTGTCCAATTATTTTTGAGCATCTGAACATGGGGGACTATATAAAAATGACTAATTCTTTTTGTCAAACACTTTGAATTAAAGCTGAAAGTCTGCACTTTGATCACGCTTTGACTGTTTGATTTAAAAATCCACTTTTGTGGTGTACAGGGGCAAAATTACAAAAGAAGGTGTCATTATCCCACAACCTTTTGGACCTAGCTGTACACTAAAAATTCTTACTTTAGACTTGGAAGGAACATATATGTGTCATGACCTGTGTTTCTGTGTGCCTCCCTGTTTGTTCTCACTTCCTGTCTTATTTTGAAGTCCTTCTGTTCTGGTGCCCCTGCCTTGTGGTCTTCCTATCCATAATTGTTGGCAGCTGTGCACCCCTCCCCCCTGTGTCTGATTGCTCATAAGTCTGTGTATTTATTTCCTTGCCATTGTCTGCTCGGTGTTGCGTCCTCGTCTGAGTTTCGTTGTCAGTGAGTGTGTTCCTGGATGTCGCTGCCTTCACTCTTCCCTTCGTGTTGCAGCCGCATCATTTCCTCACCGTGTCTTCCAGTCGTTGTGCCCCGTCTCAACTCTTCCCCGGACTTTGTATTCTTGGTTATTGGCAAAATAAAGCCTGTTTTATGTACTCCAGCTGCCCACGAATCCTGCATTTGGGTCCATGCCCGCACACTCACCAGCCAGTCATGACAATATGGTAACTTCACTGACCTTGATTTCCAACATAAAAATCCAAAATAAAAGTGAAACACTTTGAAAAACATCAAAGAAAAGTAAAAAAAAATTTTGTAACTATATATAGTATTTCAATGAGTGTCCCTATGTCCCTATGCTTATTTTGTTGTCCTTGTGTACTTTTAAGTCATATATAATAGTATTACCTGACTTTTATTGGGATTGCTGCTAATAACTTTTCCAATCAATCTAGGTCACTAAGTGGAAGGTGTCCCACAGTTCAGCCTAATACTAGATTACAAATAAAATTTATGAAAAAAGAAATAGTTGCAACTTGCAATACACTGATTTTCACCATTTAAATAATTTAATTTGCAGAATTTCTCTGCCTGAATCCAAAATGTGATCAGGTCTATCTAGAATAAGTAGAAACCCCTGTATAGCCACATGTATAACAGACTTTCATATTGATTGTGTACCTTCTGTTTGCATTTAGAACTGTAATAGCGGATTATCTCCAGAAGAGGGAAGCAATATATCACCTTTCTTAGTGACCAAACAGTAACTGCTCTTTTCACTACAGACCTGCCACACCCCATGTATATATGTATGTGTTTCTTGGTGTGTTAAAATCCTCACCTGCAGTTTACATCAGCCATTACTGCTTCACAGGAACATTTAAGAGTCCAAGAAAGAAAGGCCTGAGGTGTGAAGAAGAAAGTAGAGAATAGAAAAAATTGAACTAAATGCAATTTTTCTACATCTGTCTAAACCACTGCGTATTTCTTTCGTCTGGTAGAAGCGACACAGGTATATGCCTCAGGTGCTGATATACTGTGTTACTTTGTGTAGCCTTTGTATGTGCATTATATGTGGTGCGTGGGTGAATGTGCTAATTAAATGACTCCACAAGAATGCGGCTCGAAACTGAGGTTGTGACTCCTGTAATTACACGTCTCCCTCAAATCAGGTGATCCCAGGTAATAACATTTTTGTGTGAAGTGTGTGCATGCGTGATGCTTTAAACATTTGCTGCAAGGAGGAGACTTAAGAATGGATCTCTGTGCGTGTTACTGTTAGGAACCTCACAGTGACTGAGGGCAGCAGGAGAGCAGCATTTGTCACTGTGCCACTGGTGATTTATGTGTGCCGTTCTCCAGATCTCATTAAGTGTCACTCACAGTCACACCTCTCTATGTCATCTACAGCACGCTTTCTGCAATACTATCATCAGGCGTCAAATACACAGTGTAGTCAGGCCATCTGTAATCTGGCCAATAGCTCATTCACAGCACTGACAGCTTCCAATACATTCAGCAGGACAGCTGGTATTAGACATGAGAAAATGTTTCAGATGTGCAGATGCTGTTGTGTCTTTCATCTCCAGCTGAAAAGGATGTGTACAATTGCCAGATGGCAAATCTTTCCTGCAGCTTCAGTAACCTTTGCACAGAAGACTCTTGTTTATCACCTCACAGTGTGTGATCTCATCAGGAACGACGCAGTCAACAACAAAAATCCTTTAATATATTTCTCCTGAAATTGAACACATTTGTAAATTCTGCTTTATTCTTTTTCTGATTTTAATTAAACCTGACAATAATCAAAGTCAGTCAGATTAAATGAAAAAAGCACCACCCTTTCAATTCTAGCTAAAGTAATGTCTTTCAGCACATGCTTGACTGATGCTGGAGGTTTGATTTAAGTGTCCCGAAAATAACAAATAGGTGCATGCAGCCAACTCTGAACTAAAGCATGTCACTGCACTTGCTGTGTTTAAGGCCTCCCAGTTCATTAATAATTGATCTTTTCTGGAGATTTCATTGACCTTATTATCCAGTGTCCAAGTTGCCCTACCTGACACCTACCCTGGAATAGCAAATCATTAGCAGCCAAAGCCATTCTGTCACCCTCCTGCCATCCTGGTCTTTACAGTTGGCCTGAGCTCCATCAAAGTGATTACATTACCTCTAGAATTAAGGTTTCAAAATTATTATTTTCCTTCCTTTACATTAATTCGTCATGCTGTTACTTAACTTTTACATTAAGTAAGTAAGTAAGGAAGGAAAATTTATTTATATTGCACTTTTCATAGATAAAGCATTATAGCTTATTGTTCATGCTTAACAAGCAATGTTAATATTTTCACAGCTGTTTACTGGACACACGTTAGTGTGTCACGCAGAGTGACTACACTCTTCATGTCAACGTTGCTGTCTCTTTTATTATAAACTGCTCAAAAATGGACTGGGTAATGTGATAGGAATGATCACAAAAGAAAATCGTCAACCTACAGAGGGCTGAATTCAAAGACACCCCAAAAATCAAAGTGAAAAAATTATGTGGCAGGATAGGCCATTTTACCGAAATTTCATTGCAACCACTTAAAATGGTGCTTGGTAGTTTGTATGGCCCTCATATGCTTGTATGCATGCCTGACAGTGTTGGGGCATGCTCCTAATGAGACGATGGATGGTGTCCTCGGGGATCTCCTCCCAAATCTGGACCAGGGCATCACTGAGCTCCTGGACAGTCTGAGGTGCAACCTGGTGGTGTTGGTTGGGAAACGTGATGTCCCAGAGGTGTTATATTGAATTTAGTTCAGGTGAGTGTGGGGGGCAGTCAATAGTATCAGTTCCTTCATCCTCCAGGATCTATCTGCATACTCTCGTCACTTAAACCAGGAGGAACCCAGGACCCACTGCATTGGCGTAGGGTCAGACAGTGGGTCCAAGGATTTCATCTTGATATCTAATGCCACTCAGAGTGTGCTGTTGCCTAGCCTGTAGAGGTCTGTGCATCCCTCCATGGATATACCTCCCCACACCATCACTGGCCCACCACCAGTCGTGCTGAATGATGTTACAGGCAGAATAACATTCTTCACGGCTCTCCAGGCCCTTTCACATCTGTCAGGGTGAATCTGCTCACATCTGTGAAAATCACAGTGCACCAGTGGCGGACCTGTCAATTCTGGTATTCTATGGCGAATGCTAATCAATGCCACAGTGCTGGGCAGCGAGCACAGGGCCCACTAGGACATTGGGCCCTCAGGCCACCCTCAGAAAAGATGAACAGGTAAAAAAAGGCAGTGGCTTCCACCTGTAAAATCATTTCTGTTTTTGGGGTCGTCTCATTGTTGCCCCTCTAGTGCACTTGTTGTTGATTAACATCAAAGCAGCTGATTAGCAATCCCCCTCTGCTACTTAACTGACAAGATCGATATCCCAGAAGTTTGATTGATTTGATGCTATACTCTGATTAAAAAGTGTTCCTTTAATTTTTTTGAGCAGTGTATCATTTTTGCGCAGGGAGTATATACACACACATACAACTAAAAACCAAGTCTGTTCTCATTCTCCACATGGAGATATATTACATTGATTTGCATAATAATGTTGAGAAGGTCACAGGATATAAAACCTCTAATATCTGACTTAGAGAAATTTACATTTAAATATCAAATAGAAACCCAAGTCTGCAAAAGCATGTCTGTCTGCACAGAAATTCTTTTATTTGATTTGTAGTGAAAGTGTTGTTAAAACTGTTTTGCTCTCAGCTCCTGATTATGAGGATACAGTTTGTAAGCATGCTCCTGTGCCCCACCTTCGACCTCTGAGATTCCATTTAGCATTAAATTTCATTAGAGGAGATAATTATAGTACTCACCACTGCATTTTTTATCATTTTTTGCTGCTCTTTACTGAAAGACGCTTTGTGTCATCTATCAGTGGATTGTTGGCAAATTGCCAACTTGTGTCCATCTTTTTATGCTCTTGAGGGAACTCCTGTTTTATTGCTAATGTAGTGATATTAAAAACTAGTACACATAATCCCCACAAACTTAATGCCCATCAAGCCATGCATAATAATGTTCACATACATTACTGCAAAAGCTTTCTCTAATTCATTTAAGCATTTTTTTTCTTACATGCCTATTCTAGTTTTTTTGTCACTGTAAAATAACAAGTAGATTCAGATAACCTTTTATAAAATAAAGGCCATCTGCCTATCTGTTATGGCTGCATTGTTACAAATTTTGTAGCTCATCTTCCCAGCTTTGATTAATATAAAGAAAATAGGAAAGATGCCAGCAGTATCTGTGAGATTTCAACAGATTCAGTGGCTGTGTGGCGTTGCCACTGATCCCTAAAATCTTTGCTGGAGTCTGAGAAACATTGGGATTTCCCCCTTAGGGGAGGGCTGTGGTTTTTAATTCAGCTTTTATTTCTACTTTATTTTTTTCCTTTCTCACTCATCACCCTCTTTCTTTACTGACCTTCTCATCTCTTCCTCCCATGTTTTCCACTTTTGGGGCCTTTTTTCACAAATGTTAATGTACATCAATATCCTGTTCATGTTACATGTAGTCCAGTATCTTGTTTTTTAATCACACCATTAGGTTGTGGGCACAGTAAATGTACCCTCATATCCTGTTTGTGTTAACTCTCTCTCATACAAATCATGCAGTAAAATAACAGAATCCAATTTTTTGAATATACAGACATTAGGTGGGATGCATCTTTTGATCTTTTGCTGTTCACTGGTGTACCTTGGCAATCAATGTAGGCAGTTCCCATGGTGACAGTGTTTGAAATGTTTCCTTGCAGCAAAACAGAAAAACATGTGGTCTGTATCATACAGTATGGTGAGATTAATGGATTAACCAGCTAACTTAAATTTAATCCAAGCCATTTGGATTTATAAGGCTTGACCACTTTGTTTTGTCCTATGTAGATCAAAGGACAGGAGAAAATGTCTCCATCTTGAAGGCAGTTTTCATTACTGTCACACTGATGTACAAACAGTAGAAAGCAACTGAATCTCTTTGACATGACTTAAACATAAACATGAAACAGAGATATTTTATTAAAAAGACTCAATAAGATAACAATTATATAAATATAAAGTATGACTGTTATACCATTTTAAGCCAGTGCAAAGCCATAAAATGTTCAATAGTATCCACATATGGAAAAATACGTGTTACACTTGCACGTTGTTCTTTTCCTGTAGCAATTACACTCACTGGCCACTTTATTGTGTACAGCTGTTCAACTGCTCATTAACACAAATAAGCAGCCAAACACATGGGAGCAACTCAATGCCTTTAGGCATGCATGGGCAAGATGACCAGCTAAAGTTCAAACGGAGCATCAGAATGAAGAAGAAAGGTGATTCAAGTGGCACTGAATGTGCCGTGTTTGTGGCTGGTCTGAGTATTTTACAAACCTGATCTACTGGGATTTTTCCAAACAACCATCTCCAGGGTTTACAGAAAATTGTCTGAAAAAGACGAAATACCCAGTGAGACGGTTGGTCAGGGGCCCATAGGTCAGAGGAGAATGGACAGACTGCAACAGTAACTCAAATAATAACTCATTATAAATGAGGTATGTCGAAGAACATCTCTGAACACAAAACACAAACCTTGAAGGAAATGGGCTAGAGCAGCAGAAGAGCATGGCTGATCATGGTCAGCTAACAAGACACTGAGCCTACAGTTTGCACGAGTTCACCAAATTTGGGCAATAGAAGACTTGGAAGACTTGATCTGATTAGTTAGTGCAACTTTCAGATGGTAGTGTCAGAAACTGGCTTAAACAACATGAAAGCATGGAGTCTGCTGCTGCTGGTGTAATGGTGTGGGATATCTTTTCCTGGTACACTTTGGCCCCCTTAGTACCAACTGAGCACTGTTTAAATGTCACAGCCTACCTCAGTTTTGTTGCTGTCCATGTCCATTCCTTTATGACAACAGTGTACCCATCTTCTGATATCTGCTTCATACCATGTCACGAAGCTCAAAACATCTCAAGCTGGGTTCTCGAACATGAAAATGAGTTAACTGTACTCAAATGCCTCCACAGTCACCAAATCTCAATCCATTGGAGCACCTTTGGGGTGTTTTGGAACAGCAGAGTCACGTCATGGATGTGCAGCTGCATGATGCTGTCATGTCCACATGGACCAAAATCTCTGAGGAGTATTTCCAGTTTAACAAATGTTTAAAGGTAGTTTGAGGGTCCAACCCATTATTAGCAAGGTGTACCTAATAAGGTGGCCAGTGAATTTACTTTCGCCTTTAAAGTGCTTTTTTTCCCTCCTGAAACCTTTCCTGCAATGGCATCAAAAGCAACAAATCTTTATAATGCAACTTATGAAACATAAGCTCAAAACTTGCAATAATCTTTTTTTTTCTCTCATACCAAATTTAGGCAATGACTATGTAAAAAATGTCAGCAGTATAACATTTAACCAGCTCTATTCAATTTAGCATCTATGATGTCTACTTCATATCATTTTCCCTCTCTTTTGACCTAATTTTCCCATGAGGATCTGTAATCTCATGCCTTATTAATTAAGCACGCGTCTCTTGATCTGTTGATGTGATATGCGTTTGGCTGCCTATTTAATGTGAACTCGCATAAAGCTGGCTTTCAAAATCGTCTCTCACAAAAATAAGCATTTTTGTGACATCAGTTTTTGTAGATAGCTATAGTCAGGTGTAATGAATCCAAACATGGATTTAGAACGCACTTTGAAAGGCCTCAGGACTTGAACGCTTAACAAAGAGATGGGCCTTTGTGAGCATCAAAACATGATCTGTTTGAGATTAAAACAACAATCCGAGGAACTTAATTATAGGCTTTATACACCGTGTGAACTTTCGCGTGGGATCTTGTCCCAGACCAGCAGCGTAAGCATGACTCCAGAAGATGGGGTCTTCACCACAGCACCATCTCTTGGCATTACTAAAATCATTTAGATTCATCCACCATGTCTCCACTCTTTGGTTCCCACAATCCTTTCCCCTCGTTGCCATAGTCAGTGTTTGTGTTTTTGAGGGTGTGGAGTTGGTGGTTAGTGAGTTGGTGGTTGATTGTATTAGCTAGCGAAGTGGTTTGGAACATGGAAATATGTGACTCATGAACTTTTGTTCCTTCTCTTTTGCTCTTCTCCCACTTCATCTTCCTTTTGATCCGCCCACCCTGACATCCCAAGCAGACAAAATGATGTGATACTTGCATACAGCACACTGCAGAAAGAACCATCATTATCCAAGATGATCAAAGATCACTCTCAGCGCATATATTACTGCATTTAATTTAATTGCACTGTTTTAATAAATGCAGTGTTCCTCAACTAAAGTAACTTCATTTCCTTTCATATGCTTGTAATTTTTGATTCTTGTACCCTAATCCAGTGCTTGTACAGCAGCTACCCCAAGTAATGCTAGGCTGAAATACTACATAAACCTAAACAGGTGATTTACACTACATCAGTGCACTATGCTTTAGAAAAACACTGTATTGTGTATTTTAACTTACATAATAATCAGTAATGAGAACTGAAGCCTAATAAAAATCATCCCTTGTAAATTTTATTCAAGGTTTCTAAGTCTGGGAAAATATTATTTGAGCCTTGTTGAAAACCACAAATAGCAGTGACTATATAAGCAGTCCCACTGCTTTTAATAAAATATGTCATGAGATAAACAAGGTGATTAAATTAGAATCTATCTGGATAAAGATGAGCTCGTATTACTTGTTAGTCAGTTACTGTAAACGGTGACGCCTCTTCTTTTTGCCAGGGGTGAACCACCATTAAATCATATGTCTATGTGTGTACTTGTACTATTTACACAGTCCTACTATCTCAATGTGGCTACCATCAGAGGTGTAAAAATGTAATTATTAAGTTATTAGATGAAGGCTTGCTTTAAGGTTTATGTTAAGGTTAGGGTTAGATTAGGATTAGGGAAGTAGCGATTGTGGTACGGGTCAGGCTAAGACTCCACAGAATACATGTGAGTCAGTGTAATGAAATGGAAATATGATGCTGCGTGTGCGTGCACTAGTGTGTGTGTGTGTGTGTGTGTGTGTGTGTGTGTGTGTGTGTGTGTGTGTGTGTGCGCGAGTGTGT
>VUQH01015672.1:3274-13614 GCA_015106775.1 Etroplus canarensis | reverse complement strand
ATGGGTTTGTATTTTTTTTTTTTTTTTTTTTTTTTTTTTTTTTTTTTTTTTTTTTACTGCCATGCCAACAGTAGACAGCAATGACAGCAGACACAACATTGTGTCACCATGAAAGTATATAATCCCATGATCTATTTGTTTTTGTTTCACACAGATTGGACTTAAAATGACTGAAAACGACTAAAAATTTAAAAAAATTTATAGAAACAGCCACTTGGTGGCCAATCAATCTATAAAATGGCTGAAAATCTAATCGGTTCCAGATCTCATGGAGGTCTATCACTGTGCCAAAATTAAAAATCCTGCATCGGATATTTTTTGCATTCTTGTGCTTGCATGAAGGATGTGTAGCAGCTGTGGCAGCAGTGGTGGCATGGTGTCACCATGAAAGTACAAGACCGCATGAACAATTTGGTTTTTGTTTCGTGCAGACTGTACAAAGAGTTAGAGAGACACAGTTAAAAATGTAAATTTTTTACAGATTTCACTGGCAGCAACAGCAGACAGCAATGGCAGCAGGCACGACATGGTATCACCATGAACGTGTATGATCCGGTGATCAATTTGGTTTTTTGTTTCATGGAGATTGGATGTATAGTCACAGAGATATGGCTAAAATGCATGCCTAGTGGGAATTTTTATATTCTATCACTGTGGCAAAAGGCATAATTCTGCAGTAAATACTTTTTGCCTTATTGTGATTACATAAAGGATTTGCAGTGGTAGCAGCACTACTGATGATTCCATCATATCAATGCTTTTCAGGGATATAAGTCAAGAATGATAAATGATTTGATGTTCAGTCATACTTCAATCAGTTTATAAACAGTGCTACTGCATAGGCTTGACTGCTTAAGGGTAGGCTCCATAAGTGAGTCAATCCCCACAGACTCCCATAAAATGCCAACTTTAGAGCAGGAATAAACATGTTTACAACCTGCTCCAAAAATGCTTTTGATCAACATTTGTTTGAGAAGTGATTTTTTTTTTGGTTTTGTTTTTAAAACGCAACTACGTAAACTGTATAATACAGGCTGGAAATGATACTTTTTTAGGGGAGTGGTTGCTCTGAGTGACAGGTGGGTGCTACACAGCTGGTAAGCTGTCTGTAAGAAGTCACATCTTCAAATTTAAACCACTGAACTGGACCTGTCGACTGTGTTTGTAATCAAAATACCTTCCAGAGCATTTTTAACACAGTTATCTCACAAATAATATGACCTGCTGTTCTGATAATAACAGCCAATTCAAGTCTGTGGTCCAGTTTTGTTGAGTGAGTATTATACTGGTATGTTACTGAGCATTAATTATGCAGGACTACGTGTGTCTGCGGGATGCCTTTATGCAGCCTATGGATCCAGTTTGACAACCAAGCCTGTTAGCAATAGCTGGTATCTTAGAAATCCAACTCCTCGTCCATGGGAATCTGAAAAACCGAGATGGTCAAAATCCTAAAATCGAGGATTAAAAAATGTGACTCCACAACCAAACTTTTATAGGCAGTCTATGATTGAAGCAAATCTAGGTTCTATTTGTTGTAGTCTTGTGTTTGCTAGTCTGGTTTTGTATATTTCTGAGTTCTTTCAGGGCTCTGAGTTTCTTAGTTTTTAACGTTCTGTCTTGGTATTCGTTGTTTATTGCTTATTTCTCTAGTTGAGTCCTGCCTTGTGTTATTCTGTTACTGCATCCTTTATTTATGGTTTCACCTTAAGCCTTGTTTATGTTTATTATTAGTTACCCAGATGTTCCCTGCTGTGTTCCTGTCTTTGGTCTAGTTTGTCTTGTGTCATGTTCACTGTGATGTTTTGTTTCCTGTATTATTCTGTAACCAGTCCAGTCTCGTGTATTGTGTTCAGTTTTGCTTCCTGCTCATGATTGTAGCCACCCGTGCTCCTCTTACTCCTGTTTCTTGTTTGCTCTATAGTCCATGTATTTTATACTCTGCCTCTCCTCAGTTCAGTGTTGTGTCATTGATGCTATTTCCTTGTGTCGATGTTACTTCCATTCTTCTGTGTGAGTGTTCCTGCTTCCTGTTTCATGCCTAGAGTTTATGCTTATGGACGCTATTATTTTTGGGATCTTTTGTGTCACTTGTCTTGTCTCCATTAGTTCTCCATTTGGGTCCTCACTCTCCACATACACAGAAACCTGACTCTATTAAGAATATTGTGTTGACTTTTAGAGGTACACAATGCTCACTTGCAATAAGTGGTTCACGTTTCTTACACCAAAATAGTTAAACCTCAGAGGTCATGCGTATATTTGATAAAATCCAGGTAATTATTATCAAACAAAGTGCAATACAAAAAAGAAACAATGAAAATGAATGCGAATGAGCTCTGAGTATAAGCTCATTGTTTCATTCCTTCCTTTACCTCTGTCAACAGCAGAGGGAGACAGACGACTGGTGTTCTCAAACTTTAAAATAGCAAGCGTCTTTAAACCCAAAGACTGCACAGGTGTGTATGTATATGTGCGTGTGTGTGCGCTTCTGAGAGATATACTTACTGGTAACAGTGAGAACATTGGTCTTAATCTCAGCAGATATCTGGATGCGACCTCTCCTCTCAGTGTGGTCTGTCCCACACAGGCTTGGCACATTGGCCACACAGCGCTTATGAATGTTCATCATACAGTCTGAAAAATACATATACAGACAGATGCATGTGTGATGTGTGTGCCATCCATCCATCAATCCATTTTCTCAACTGCTGATCTAATTCAGGTCACAGGGCAGCCTATCCTAGCTGTCACTGTGTGAAAGCCAACAGTTTATTGCAGGGCCAAATTATGTTGTACAGATATCTACACCTAATTAAGTTTGCTTACTTTCGTACATCCCTCTATGTGAGACCGTCATCAAAAGGCTGTAATCTAAATATAGATGATAAAATCATACAGCTGCAGTATGCGGTACTAGCAAAATACAGTGCAGTGCAAAAGTCTCAAGTCATTCCTTATTTCTTTATATCTTGCAAGGAATTTATTAAAAATGTGAAAATATAAATGAAAATACAGTACATAAGGCAAAAACAAGATGTGTACAATTCTGATGAGCTAGAAAGTTACTATTTGGTATGACCATCTTTACTCTTCAACACAGCCTGAATTCTGGTTAGCAAGCTTTCTTGTAATTTCTTTAAGTAGTCTGCAGGAATAGTTCTCCAGGCTTCTTGAAGGACTTTCCACGGCTCTTCTGTGGATGCTGGCTGCCTTTTGCTTCGTTCTCTGTCAAAATGATCCCACACTGCTTCAATAATATTGAGGTCGGGGCTCTGGGGAATTTGGATTCACTGCTCCATCACACCTGTTGCTACTGATTTCCAGTCCAGTTCTGTTTGTAATTTGGAAAACCCCAGCCTTTTCCCCCTGTTTCTCTTCTTTAAGAATGGATTCTTGACAGCCACCCTTCACTGAAACATTTCTGATGAGTCTTGTGATGGTGAACAGTAGATGGCTCAACTGAAGAGCCAGATGTGTGTCTCGGGACTGTGAGGTCTTTGCTGCATTTAAGAAATCCCCCTTCATAAAGGATTCCTATTGTCCTTTTTTCTACTTCTTAAGGACAGGACTTTGAGATACTGTTCATTTGCTCGTAGATAGTTTTTGAGGCCTGCCATTTCTTTTTCTCAACCACTTGTCCAGTTTCCTCCAATTTTTTAAGGACACACTGTACACCAGGCTTTCAGTTTTCAGCTAAGAGCTTTTTAGAAATCACCTTGTTGGTGTAAAAAATACCTTTTTATGCTTGTCAAACTGTGTTATCTTTGGCATTTTTCGTGGATTCAACTAAAGAAGAAATTATGTGTTTTTGCGACAGGCTGCTAGAAACAGTGTCTCAAGCAAGAATTGAAAACTGACTTGTCTGATACGTGTAGACACAACACTGGTTCACCCCTTGTGTTAGGAATGTTTTTTATGTTTGAATAAAGGTTAGTGTTAAGTGGCTTAACAAACAAAAAACCCACATTCCTCTGAAAATGGGCAGGTGCAAGAACTGGACTGAAAATGAGTGAAAAAGCAGCAAATTTCCAAAGAAAAACTTTGAAAGCCCTTCAGAAAGCCTGAACTATTGCTCAAGATCACTTTTTGAGAATTTCTGGCACCTTGGAAGCAAAATATAATGAAATGGGGATGTCTCAAGACTTTTACACAGTACTATACAAGCGCCAAAAGAGGGTGCAGTACATACGGTCGCATCTCATGCCCTGGTGTATGAGTCCATAGAGTAGAGAGCCACAGTGGTCACAGAAGGTGGGGCTGGAGTAGGTGTGGATCTTAAACTTGTGCTTTGATCTCGGGTCCTGATGAACAAGAGAAGACAGAACCAAAGAGGATTAAACAATTATCCACTAGAATCATATTCACTCACATACTGTTGCTGTACTAAAGTTGTAAAATGAGTATCATCTAACTTAATAAAAAAGAGAGCGAATTAATGTTTTTCTGTTCCCCTCCTCTTTCATCTGTTTAACATTCTCTTATCAATGGTATTGATCTCAGTATCTCTACATTTCCACCTTGAACAGTAAAGTTTGACAGGTGGTGTCTATACAGAGGCAATAACAGTGTAATCTGATCAAGATATGTTTCCGCTGAATTTCTTCGTTCACATAAATTTAGAAAGACTACAAAGGAAGCTCCATTGTGTGTTTGTGTGTGTGTGTGTGTGTGTGTGTGTAGACACAATAGTAGCACAAAACTTGGTGTGTGGAGTCAGCCTTGCATAACAGTTGTTAAAGCTGACTGAATTTAAACAGAAGCAGTAGCAACAGTACACATGAGTTCACATGAATCTACCTTACAGAGACAGGGACACACAGGGTTGTGTTGCCATCACTTCAAAGGATATTACACTAACATACATCTGACTGTACATATGTCTTCACCACAAGAGTAATTCAAGTGCACAGGTCTAGGTGTGGTTCCACTGATGCTTCTCTTGCCAAATTATCTCACTGATTCAAAAAAGAAGACAAAAGTATAAATAACAATGTATAAAAAAAGGCTCAAAAATTAGAGCTGTCAGTTATCAGTTTTTTCCTCTGTTTCCCTTCTGATGTTAATTATGTACTTTGGATGGACAAAAAAAATATTCCATGACTTTAAATGAACATTCATAACTGAGGCATAACTAGGGCAGAAACATAGGCTATTTCTGTTTAATATGTGTCTTGTGAGTTCATGTGTGTGTGACACCTGCAACCACACCTGGATCTAAGCACTGTGATGGGAGGGATGGCCAAGGAGAGGGTGCTTATTCTTGCACACTCATACACACACACCCACACACCCACACACACACACGTCCAGCAACATGAACCCACGGGCTCTGGACATCCTAAAGAGCGCTTGTGAAGGATCCAAATTGTGCAGCGAAGCAGGCATACAGTACTTCAGTGTGGGAGTTAAAATATTTCTGCCAAAGGGATCCATTAGAGTTAGAAAACATGTAGATACAGTATTTAATATGTTTTGTAAGGGATCTCCTCAAGTGGAAGTGCAAAATGTTAATTCTTCTTGTAAGCCAGTGTAGGTAGAGACCACAGGTGTTTTATTATATGCAGTTTTTTTTATGAGTGTGTTCATTGCTTTTAATCTCATGAGCCAGAAAAAATGAGATAATTGATGTCTTCCTTTTCTCCACACCTGTCCTGGAAAATAATGGTGGCCACTGCCTGAATTATACCCAGTGTCCCAAAGGTGTCTTCAGAAGTGTGTGTCTTTATATGTGCATGCTTTCTAAAGTAACTGAATGTGTGGACACCCGTCATCTGTGTGTACATTTCTATGCACAACTGTGTTTGTGTGCGCTTGTTCCAAATCCTGGTTTTCGCCTCTCTCAAGGACAAGACCACCTGCTGTTTCTGTTGTGTTCCTGGTAAAAACAAGGGAACATTGTGCTGCTGAAGATCCGGTGATGAACAGCGGCAGACAGAGAGCAGTATGAGGGCTGATTACAGAGGGTGCCAGCTTCTTTATGAATGTTAATGATTAAATACACCCGCAGTGAAAACTCAAACATCGATCAGAAAAAAAAATTAAGAAGAAGGCATGAAAGCTGTGAATGAGGGGGAAGACATATCTTTTCTAGACACCCCCTGATTGATCCATTTTATTTTGATGGAAAATCTGTCTAATTAGAAGAAAAATGCTTTTGGTCTTGAACAGGGGTCAGCAACCGTTACTATCACAAAGAGTCATTTTCGAGCAATTTATGACCATAAAGTCTGTATTCAACCAAAAAACATATTTGGGTCTTGTAATGAAGGTGACACGGCCTATGAAGTATAAATGATCCTATCAGCATTACTAATAGGATATAAATTAAAATCTTTGCACTGGACCACAGATGTATTTTCGTTACAATAACACCATGTTTTTGTTATTTTTATGGAATAAAACTAAAATGTCATCTGCTTTGATAATAACTTAAGGATAACATCCCAATAGCTTTAAAAATAGTAAAAGTTAAAAAATAGTCCATTTTCAGTTTAATTTTGACTAAAATTCAACAACAGATCAAGCATACAGATAAGGCAGCAGCGTTGGCATTGAACGCAAACAAGGTTATCTGTGGACCATTTATGTGTTTACATCCATGCTAACCAGTGCTAGTAAGGTTCAGCAAAATTAAGAGGATAAGACACCAGGCAATAGATGCAGGCTGTGATGCATATATTAAAATGTTTTTGAAGTAGGAATATAGGCTGCACATTTTTACAGATTGAGACGTAATAGAATCTCTTACAGAAATGATTCACAAGATTAAAATGTTAAATACTAAATAACCACCGTATATTTCCACATCGTATATTGCCACATGAGCCACCACAGGTTTCAGACTCCTAGTTTTAAATGTTTTTGAATAAAAAAAAGTTAAGCAGTCTGCCAGAAAAAGCATCTAGAAATTGTGGGGAAATTTAAAAATAATGTTCCTCAATGCAAAATTGCAAAGACTTTGAATAATCCATCATATACAGTACATGATATCATCAAAAGATTCTGAGAATCTGGAGACATCTCTGTGTGAAAGGGACATGGCTGAAACCAATATTGGATGCTGGTGATCTATGACCCCTTGGGTAGCACTGCATTGCAAACAGGAATGATTCTGTCATGGAAATCACTGTGTGGGCTCAGGAACACTTCCAGAAATCATCGTCTGTGAACACAGTTCACTGTGCCATACACAAATGCAGGTTAAAGCTCTATCTTGCAAAGAAGAAGCCATATGTGAACATGATCCAGAAACACTGCCATCTTCTCTGGGTCAAAACTCATTTGGACTGAAGGAAAGTGAAAAACTGTTCTGTAGTCAGACAAATAAAATTTTGAAATTCTCTTTTTTATCAGCACTCGGCTCAAAAGCCTGCATCTCTGATGGGGGTGCATTAGCATCATCTTCTTCAAGGAATGGCTTGCATATTTCATCAAGACATTGTCAAACTACTGCAACTAACAATAACATGGCTTTGTAGTATAAGAGTCCAGGTACTGGACTGGCCTGACTGCAGTCCAGACCTTTCAGAAACCTAAAACAGTTGGCATATGAAAAGCAAAATACGACAAAGAAGACCCACGAATGTTAAGCATCTGGAATTCCATATCAGATAAGAATGGGACAACATCCCTCTCCCAGAGGTCCAACTGCTGGTCTCCTTAGTTCCCAGATTCTCATGAACTGTTTAAAAAAGACGAGGGGACGTTACACAGTGGTAAACATGGTGCTGCACTAGCTTTTTTAAGACATGTTGCTGCCATGAAATTCAAAATGAGCTATTGTTCTTAATGAAATAAAAAAATGTCTCACTTTCAACATTTGATATGTTTTCTGTGTACTTTTCTAAATAAAATAAAATGTTTTACAAGATTTGCAAGTCATTGCACTCTGTCTTTATTTATATTTTATGCAGCGTCCCAACCTTTTTGGAATTAGTGTTGTATATTGTCGCCTCATTATGAACGTCTCATGGTCAACTGGTTAATTGTAATAATTGATGCTACTTTCATGAGGCAAAAACAAGCTCTGAAAGCAACTGCTAGATCTGTTTAAATTCATTTAATGTCGGCATTTACTGAACAGTTACTCAAAGATAGCTCCTAAGTAGTACGCACGCATGCACACAGTTGCACTGTGTTAAAACAGATGGCCAAAAAATCAAATGTAACTGTAAAATGTAACAGTTTTAATTACAGCTCAACAGTCACCTTAATATATCATCCTAAAAAGTTAAGTTAACTTGCTAACTTTAACTGTGTTTTTATGTTCTGCCAACTCTTGTGTTTGCCACTTGAGGTTTTGCGTATGAGCATATCAGAATTGGCATATTTCAGTGTTTCCTCTGATGATTTTTGTCGATAGCAGCAGGTGCATCTAATTGCAGCTAGTTAAAATGATATAATGACTATTAATCAGCTTTAAGGTTGGTGTCATCGCTTCAGTATAAAAAAACCTAGTTAAAAATATAAGATATAATTAGAGAGCCTTGGTTTTATGGTAGGTGGATCCTGTTACCTTCAGACAAAGACAGTTTCTTCCTTCAAACTTCAAACCTGAAAATAGGAAAACAATTTTTTTTCTTTTTTATTAGAAGAAATATATTTTAGCACATTCCTTTTAATCACTTTCTAGAAGCCACAGTAATTACAGAAAAAAGGAAAACCCAAATTGATGTGATGTAACTAGAGGCACAAAATAGGTAGGAGGTCAGGGTTAACTACACCCTGGACTTTAACAAATGAAGGTCAACACTTCTGTTTACCTTAACCACATTTTTATTATTGAAACCACAATGACAAAGGTTTTCTATATTAATTGAAACCCTAATAATTATTTCACCTATTTAAAATGACCTGTTCAAACAGCCACTCCAGCCTCTGAGAGGTTATGCTGAAAAACACACAATTGCTAACCATTTTTTGTTATTTTTTTCCTTGTGTTTTGGGCACACTTTCATTGCTTTAATGCTGACATATTTAGTTTTGTGTTTTATCAATTATCTTAAGAAATGTGCTTATCAAATTTATAGACACAAGAACTGACTTTTTTTGTTTTTCTGACCACATGTTGCCAACTTTTTCAACCGCTTCATTTTTTTTCACTAAATAAGACCCAAGTTATTCAAATCAGATGGTAGTTTGGTGGGTCTGAACAAATTAGTGTATTGTGTGGCATGTGTCAGGCTCCTGAGTGTCCATACTGAAAGTCTGCTCATAACATCAGCCCGGTATGCCAGAACAGTGACTGGCCATTAGTCAGTGCTGAGGTGTGAACTATTTTCCTATACTGTTTTCTCTCACTCTGTGATTTTCTTTATTTTTAACACTCCAGTGCCTATTATATTCCCTGGCAATAGCATGAGTCAACTCACAAAAATTACATATGCATCCTGTCATGCTCTTCATGATGCTCTATGACAGGCAGATCCTTGCTTACAGTCAGTCCATGACATGAAGACTTTTTTTCTACACTGATTTTGCCTTCATTCCACTTATGCTTCTCAAGCTGGTGCTCACCAACTTTCTGACATACATTTTCTAAGGTGGCAGTACCCCTGCACAGACTCAACCTGTCATGAAAGATTGTCTGTCAAATCAACTGACAACTTTCAGGGTGTTGTGGGCTTTTATTTTTGCCCATTCATCCAGAAGAGGTCAGACAATGAAGTTTGATGAGAGCGCCTGGCTTGCAATACCTGTTCTAATTCATCCCGAAGAAGTTTGATTGGGTTGAGGTTGGGGTTTTTTGTTGGCCAGTCAAGTTCTTCCACACCAAACTCATCCAACCATACCTTTATGCACCTTGATTTGTGCACTGGGGCACAATTATGCTGGAACAGAAAAGGGTCTTCCAAGAACTGTTCCTACAAAGTTGGAAGCATAGAATTGTCCAAATGTCTTGGTAAGATGAAGCACTAAGAGTTCCCTTCACTGGAACTAAGGGGCTCAGGCCAACGGCAGAAAAACAACTCCACTGCATTATCCCACCTCAACCAAACTTTACAACTGGTAGTCAGTCAATGTAGTCAGTCAAATAACATTGTCCTGGAGTTCACCAAACCCAGTCTTGTCCATCAGACTGCCAGATAGAGAAGTGTGGTTCATCACTCCACAAAACATATTTCCAATGCTCCAGAGTTCAGTCACAGCATGCTGTACAACAGTCCACCCAATGCTTGGCTACATGGGGATGCAAGGTTTGCATGAAGGTGCTCGACTTTGGAAACCCATGCCATGAAACTCCCAGTTCACAGTTTTTGTGTTGATGTTAATGCAAGAGGAGGCCTAGAACTTTGCCATTATTGATTCAGCAGCACATTAGCAACTTTTATGCCCCC
>VUQH01015669.1:6729-17755 GCA_015106775.1 Etroplus canarensis | reverse complement strand
GTGATCGACTCCTCCTATTGTAATGCCTGATATCAGTGTATGCGTTCGCACTGCCATGGCTAAAGGTTCAATTGCTAATGTAAATAACAGTGGGGACAGAGGGCAGCCCTGGCGCGTGGACCTCTGTAAGCTAAAGTGTTGCGAAATGGTATTATTAGTTAAGATCTCCACAGTTGGGTTTGTGTATAATAGTCTGATCCACTTAAGAAACATTTCGCCTAATCCAAATCTTCGGAGCACTTCAAAAAGGTAGCTCCAAATGCTTGGCAAGCATCTACTGATAACATTGCCGTATCTGTTGCATTATGTTTCTCGTAAAGTATGTTCAATACTCTACTAACATTGTGATACCCTTGTCTTCTTTGCACAAACCCCTGTTGGTCATCATTAATCAGCTGAAGAAGATATTTATCCAATCTCCTTGAAAGCGCCTTAAAATGTGTCATTTGTAATTATTAAAAACAACAACAACAACAACCATCAGCAAAAGATTTTTCACGAAGGGAATTTCCTAACAGAGCATGCAAATACACTCACTGGCCACTTCATTAGGTATACCTGTTCATTTGCTTCTTAATGATCAATAACTCAGTGTATTTAGGCATGTAGCCATGGTCAAGATGACCTGCAGATGGGCTACAGCGGCAGAAGAGTTTCCTGTCAGCGAAGAACAGGAAATTGTGGCTACAATTCACATGGGCTGTCCAAAATTGGGCAATAGAAGGTTGTAAAAACATTGCCTGGTCTGATGAGTCTAGATTTCTGCTCTGACTTTTGAACTGTTGGGTCAGAAGTTGGCGTAAACAGCATGAAAGCATGGATCCATCCTGCCTTGTATCAGCGGTTCGGGCCACTGCTGCTGCTGTTGGTGTAATGCTGTGGTGGATATTTTCTTGGCACGCGTAAGGCCCCTTAGTACCAAGTAGGCATCATTTAAACACCACAACTTACCTGAGTATTGTTACTGAGGGGGTACTGAAGATTTGTATGTCTATCAGAGGAGTTGTCTTTGTTTTAGACTATTTTATCTGAACATTAATGTACAATTTGTGCTTAATAGCTGTGAGATGACTGTGACAGGAAGGTATTTGAGAGTGAGTCAAAAAAGGATTTACAGTGTATATGTAGTGCAACAGTGTCATTGTCACTGGTGTGCTTCTATGATGTGGAGTGAACACACAATACTTTTTAGTAGGATTCATTCACTAATTACTTTTTTCCCATGGTAGTCTTCCTGTGTTGCCTTAGATCTGACTTGCAAAATGAAAACGTTACTGCACAGACACTCTGATCCAACAGTGTCAGATTGGTTCATCCTTGTCCCTAGTGAACTGGCTGGCCTGTACTTGAAGTGGCGAGGCAAGGCGCACAGAGCACTGGGGTGAAAATGAAGTGTCTGACATCATGATAAGTGTGCGTGCCTGTGTCTTTCCATGTATGTTTGTGATACATGTCAGTCAGGGAAAACTGTTTATGTGAAAAGGATGTGCAGCAGTATGTGTCACTTGCACTGTAATGTTTTGTATGCATGACAACATGTATATATAGACACATTTGTGTGCATGGTGACATATGTGTTTGCACACTTGCATATGACTACAACTGTGTGCGTGTGCGTGTGAGTGTGCCCTGAATATCTCCTCTGTGCTCCTCTCTAATTATATTCATAACAGCAATCTGAATGTGCAGGGCCCATGATGAATGTGCCACCCAAGTGTGACTTGCTCCTAATAGGATTCTGGGATACGCCAGCAGTCGACAAGAGGGGCCCCGAGTGGCAGACAACACCCCACGCCTCAGTGTCACACACATGCACGCAGGACTTTGACTGTACACAAATATATACACACTGTATGAAAAGTTTGCTTTCTCACTCACTTTCCTCCTCATTATCCTTTGCTCTCTGTAAATTTGTAGTCAATCACACCTTTATTGAGAGGTTTGTGCATATGTGAGTGTGTGATTGTGACAAGTAGCAATGATGTCCCAGCCTAGGAAGAACAAATATGACACATATCTAAAATATATTGTGTTTAAAGAGTGGTATGCGCTCTGTAATAAATGTGTCAGTTTTTCTCTTTTAAATTCTGCTTCACACTTTGGCAAATGCATATTTTGAACCATATCACTTCATTTTATCACAGGGAGCGTCATGAGAGTGGCAATATTAATAAGATGAAAAGAAAAATTCAGAAGAATTGTGCACACCTGTTCATACGCCTAATTTTAATGGTTGCAGTCAAAACTTTGTGAACTTCATAAAAGAATTTAGACAGGTCTTACAGTGCAAACATGTTTCAGCTGTCACCACCCAGGCTGCAGTTTTGTGGTGTATCTGTTGTAACTTGTGACCGCTAGAACTTTTTTGACAAAGCTTATTAAGGACTTTCATGAATGGAACTCTCAACAATGTTCCCCTCACATTCATCACTTACATTCATACAAAAAGGAAAGTTTTGACAGGACTCCTGGCAGTCATGTGTAAAACTGAGCACACCTCACGGTTTGATGACTTGTAGAATCCCCTTTAGCAGCAGGAACTTGACGTCATAATTTTCTGCATGACTTTATCAGACTCTAACATCACTGTGGAGGAATTTTGATTCTTTTTTTGCAACATTGCTTTCACTTACTGAGGTTTGCAGGCACACGTTCATTCACAGCTTTCTTAAGATCTCACTGCAGAATTTCAGTTGAGTTGAGGTCCGGACATCAACTTGGAATGGCTGAAAAGGAAAAGAATGAAGGTGTTGCGATGACTGTTGAAGATTTGCTGGCGTACTGGGGATCATTGTCCTGTTAGATGAATTCATTACGGCGAAGCTTTAGCTGTCTGATGGATGGTCTTACATCTGACTCTAAAAAACTTTGGTATACAGAGGAGTTTGTGGTCAACTCAATGACTAAAAAGGTCCTATGACTGCAAAACAAGCCCAAATTATCACCCCACCGCCACCATGCTTGATAGCTGTTAAAAGGAATTTGTGCTGATATTCTGCGTTTGGGTTTCACTAAATGTGGCTCTGTGCATTATGACCTATATCTCCACTTTGGTCTTGTCTGTCCAAAGCCTCGTGGCTTGTCCAGATGCAACTTTACAAACCTAAACCGTGCCGCTATGTTCTTTTTAGAGAGAAGAGGCTTTTTCCTGGTAACCCTTCCAAACAAGCAACGCTTAGTCTTTTTCTGATCGTACTGTTGTGAACTTTAACATTTAACATGCTAACCAAGGCCCTTAGAGTCTGAACTCCTCCTCCTGGTTTTTTGCAGTTTCTCTGAGCATTGCATGGTCTGACCTTGGGGTGAATTTACTGGGATGTCCAGTCAATGGAAGATTGAGGCATTGTGTAAACATACACCTGCATGCTCCAAATCACCAAACTGCCAAACGCGCTGCTTTTATAGTGGTGGTCACATCTGCTGAGGATCAATTAGTAAAGTATATTTGAATGGCAGCACCTGGCTGGTTCCTGCCCTTTTAATTCCTGTGGAAGCAGGAAGGGTCTACTTATTTTTTTGAACAGGACTGCATAGAGTCCTGTGAAATCTTTCTTATTTTTAGCATGACTGAAAGCACAGCTTGTGGCTCATGTTGACCATTTATTTAGAAGTATTGATCATCTGCCCTCTGGCCTTCACTGGGGGTGTTATTAACATGTCAAGTAGGATTAGAAAGAGAATTTTTCTTTATTGACCCCTTGTGAAATAAAAAAAGGTGTACTCCATTATTGTTTTATAAACAGATGAATAATATTTTACGTGGCTCTAAACAAGTGCTGTCAAATCAGAAAACATAACCCTGAGGATGTCCTCACAAGTTTGGCTCAGAAGCTCCCCTTTTATAGCCGAAGATCTTACTGAAAATGTTTTACTGGAGACTTAGCTTTAGGAAAGAAGACAAGTTCAGCTCTATACAAGTAACTAAAATCCTTTTCTAAGGTAAAAAATAAACTTGATTTACAGCATTTTAATTCATTTATTAAAAAAACGTGTGCCTAAGTCCTGAGGTAACAAAGAAAATTTCTTTTCTAGCTGTTTTTACAAGCGAATACAGGCCATGATGCTGCTTCACTGATGGATTTCCTAACTTTTTCAAGCACAATACTAAATCAGTGCCATATCCCTTTAAAATCCTACAAAAATACAAATATAAAGTAACACTACAATACAAAATGATTCCACACATGATATATATTCTGACTATTGTGCATAAATGCAATCAGTTCTAAAGGTCCTTCCTTTTCCATGATCACATTCGGGATTATTACATTGTTTCTTTGATGAAGTCTATAGGCTTGTAAGTTAGCATCTGTCCAATATGGTATATATTTTGTATTCAACGCTTTATTACCATAAGAAAGAGGTATGTCATTTCTTGCTTCTGAATTAATTACATAGACACATCTATTCAGATACTCTGAGATGAGATCTGAGACTTGGATGTATGGGATAAGACATATAGTCAAAGGCCTTTCCTCTGGGATGCCATTACCATGGTGAGATGGCACAGGAGGCCCTTCTTCACAAGCACACCACTCCGCATCCATCCGTCAAAGTGTCAGCCTGGTTTCTCCTCACCTGCCTCCCCAGAAATCCATTGTGCTGCGGCACGGTCCCGACTCCCGCTCCGAGTTGTAGCGTCTTGTGGCCCTGTAGCATGTATGCACATATATACTTGCATACATGGCCATGCACGCACACATGCAGGTACGGCAGTTGGGCAGGAGGGTTACTGGACAACTTATCAGACCCCCATAGGCCCCCAGCAAGCCCCTCAACATGGCTCTGATGGGCTGTGGCATTGATAGACCATCTGTAACTGTGTCACGTCGGATTACAGTGAGCGGGCGAGGAACACAAAAGATGGAAGAAGAAGAGAGGTGGTGGAGGAGAAGGAGCAGGAGGAGGGGGAGAATGAGGGATCAAACCCTCTCCCCCTCCAAGAGAGCCTCTCTGTGTCTTTCTCTCAGAGACAGGTCCTTATCCTGGAAGAAAAGACTTAATCCCTAACCCCCCACCCCCCATTTACCACCTCCCTCCTCTCCATCCTCGTCGCTCTCTCCTTCTCTTTCTCTCTGCTGCTGGGGGACAGTAGTGTCTCAGCTGTAAGGCTTTGTGTTCCTCCTGGGAACCTGCCTAGGAGATTGATCTGCGCAATGTGAGGAGCACAAAGACCTTGGGGTTTACGCGCCACAGAGCCAGCCATGTATCAAGATGTATCCAGCGCGGGAGTAGCCATACCTGTCCTATCGCATCACGGCTAAACGGACATATGATGGGAGGATGAAGGAGTACAGAGGGAGAAAAGGAGGGGGGGGTTGAACTGAACGTGTACGAATTGAACAGCAGGGAAAAGAGAGGGAAATTTGTGTTTTGGGCAGTGTTTTATTAAAGATTTGGTTTTAGGAAAATCAGTCTTTTTATACTTTGCATTAGAAGGAATGCATTCTTTATCTGTATGCTTTATAGAATAAAGCAATGCATCAGCAGAAGGCATGATCCTACCAAAGTAATGTTCTGTTCATCACCACATAAAACTGAATGCTTAGTTTTATGTAATATTTGACAGTAGATGGATACAAACAGAAACAGAAGTTGACACCTAAATGCCTTCAATTGTTTATATACCTGCCTCAGAAGATATATAAATAGTTCACACAAAGGATTTACCAGACCTTCATGCAATAGTAATGTTTTCCTCAAAACTTAGTTAGAAATTTAGATTATTTAGATATAAACAAATTTTGTAAGTGACAGTCATTATGGTGACTTAGAAAACTAAAGCACATTTAGCATCAAACTTTTATGAAGTTGAAGAATTAAATATGCATTCTAAAACAGCAGAGGCCCAGAAACCATGGCATTTAGTTGTTCTTACTGGTGACTCCAGAAATGATGGCTCTAGCAATCATTATAATTTACCTCAATACGTACCCTGTCACTTTACCCTAATGGTGTCTTGGCCTTCAAGGTCTGGCAGACATTGTTGCAGATTTAAATACACAGCACTGAAAATATATCGTTAATCTATGTCCTTTAGAGAAAGCAACAAAAGTGCTGCTTGCATGTTAGCATACGGTATACGGACAAAAGTACTGGGTCACACTATTTAATGGTTGAATATCTGGTGTTTAATTCAGTCCCATTGCTACAGATATATAAAACCAAGCAGCTAGTCATGCAGTCTGTCTTTACAGACATTTAAGAAAAAATGGGTCATTTTAATGAATTGAAGAGTGGTACTGTAATGGGATGCCACTGTAATGGCATGTCAACTGGCGAAATATCTTCCTTCCCAGATATTCCACGATTAATAGTTAGTGGTATTACTGCAAAGTAGAAACATTTAGGAACTACAGCAACTCAGCCACGAAGCGGCAGGCCATGTAAAGTTACAGAGTGTGGTCTTCGAGTGGTCTGGTGCATAGTGTGTAAAAGTCACCAATGATCTGCTGACTCAATAATGGCAGAGTTCAAAACCTTCTCTGGAATTAACATCAGCACAAACACTGTGTTCCAGGAGCTCCATGGCATGGGTTTCCATGGCTGAGTAGCTGCATGCAAGCTGTACATCACCAGTCTTCATGGGAATAGTTTGGGAAAGGCTTTCTTTCTGTTCCGGCAGGACTGTGCTGCAGTGTATAAAGCAAGGTCCATAAAGGCATGTTTGGATTAATTTGGTACGGAAGAACTTGGATGACCCACACAGAGCCTTGATGTTAACCCTATCCAAAACTTTGGGATGAACTAGAATGGGTTTGAACTCACAAAGTCTATTCTGGATGAATGAGTAAAAATTCCAAGAGACACGCCAAAATCTATCGAGAGCCTTCCCAGAAGTGTAGACACTGTTATAGCTGCAAAGGGGGTACAACACCATATTAATGCCTATGGATTTAGAATGGGAGCTCCTACAGGTGTATTGGAGACACCAATCCTACACCCTGCAGTGATTCAAAATTGGGCTATTTGACACGATTCTTAAGTGCACTTCTCTAAACATGCTCTTTTTCTTTCTTCTTGCATTTATATTATAAAGTGCTCGCACTTTTGCTTAAGCAAAGGATCTGAATACATCCTCCAACCCTGAATAGAACAAGCTGAGACACACATAGACATTTCATTTTTGCAACCATTTTGTAAAATAATAGTGAATGGGTTTAATTTTTAAAGATAATGGGCTATAAGAACTGTTCTTAACTTTTGTACAGGCACCCACTGGGGGCTTAATTATACCAAGCAGATTGTTTCTGATGTTTAGATAAGTGCATTGAAACTGGAAATGGAGTTTTCAAGGATGTAATAACATTATTGCACTGACAGTCTGCTCTGAAGGTTGGATGATACAAGATCTTTGAACTGTATATTCTACAGTATGTATTGCATTTATTCTGGGCCACTCTTTTCTGTAGAAATTGTGTGTCTATAATGTTTCTGTAGTATCTAAAAATTCATTGCTTGTGAAAAAAAATGTGTTGTGTGGGAAAAATGGTGGTAGGTAAATGGCTAAATAATTTTTTAATCTGATTTATTAATATACACAGCATGCCTTTCAATTTATAAACCTTTATCAATAAAACATCGACTATGTAATGTGATTTCCACCTTTACTGAAGCACAACACCTTGGCTCTACATCTATGTGCTGTCTTACCAGCCTATGTGCGCTACATCTCGCCCACACACTGTGGGCAAAATAATAAGCACCCTCAGGCTCTGCCAAGGCCCCTCAGCCTTTGTGATTGATGGCATTCCTTTTTCTCTATTTCTGCTGTTTCCACTATCGAACCACACATACAAGCAAACACACACATACCCTCCTGGCTTGGCGCCTTGGTGTTGGCCCACAGCATCAGTGAGATCCAGTCTCTGGCTCCACTGTGTGCAGATGTATCTAAGAATCCTATTTTTGCTGTTCTATTGTGTGAGTGGAGATAGAGGCCCATCACTGAGAGTGCAAGGTCACCAAACACATCAGCACAAAGAGCCCTATCTCCCCTCTCTGTTCCTGTGCACGCCTGCTCTCTCTATCTATCTATCTCCATGCCTCTCTCTTTCTTGCACACTCACACACACACACACACACACACACCCCATCTCTGCTGCAGCCGCTCGCTCTTATTCATTCACTCTACAAGCCATGAGCAGACAGCTACTTGAATGCCCTGACCTCAAGTACACTGAAATAGCCACAATAGCCTTCCTGACTGCAAAATATCAGTCCTCTCAATCTAGACTCAGTGACTCGGAGCTTCTATTTATCAGCATGTGGAGAGTGTAGAGAGCTGATCACATTGTTAGATTGGGATCATGGTTTGTAGGTTATGAAGGGAGACAGCAACAGCATGGAAGGATGTTATCATATGCACTATTTTCAATGAAAAGATTTTTCATACGACACAAGCATAAAAAAAAACTATGTTATTGGCTGTTTTAGTCATTCCTCCAGTCTGCACTTTCTGTCAAAGGACTACACTGTGCACACAGTGAGGGGGATGAAATACACAGTCCTGGATATGTGGAAATGTGCATTCTGAAGGTAGGGGGAGGTTGAGTTTGTTGCAAGATTTGGCGCAGGGACACAACACTGACATCTAGAAAAAAGTACCATTGTGTATTGAATTTGTTCCCCACTCCCTTCAGCTCATCAATTCTGTTCAGTTCAATTTACTGTGCTCCAATTTACAAAACAGTTACTGTGAACAATGACATGCAGCTGTCCTCTCTTTTCACCCATTCCTATATGCAGGTGTGGCTCAAGAGCTGCATGTTCTTGGTCCCACCAATATACCCAGTATCTCTTGTTGCATTGTGTGTTCTATTTGTCATCTCTCTGTGCTCTACGCACTATGGCTCCAGTTCTACTGGATGTTTCTTATTGTCAAAAGAGAACTTTTCTCTTACCACTGTCAATACGTGCTTGTTCGTAGGGAGCTGCTCACTGATTCCTTGGGTTCTCTTTCTAATACATCAGGGTCTTTACCAAGCAATGCCTTCCGGGACTGAAAAACTGAGCCAATGTGTAAGCGCAAAAAACTGTCGTCCATCTAATGGCTACTTGTGGCTGGCTCCAAAAGTAAATCATTCTTCAAAGACTCCATCCACTTATCCAGTTCAGGGTTATGTGGGGGCTGGAGCCCACCCCAGCTGTTACAACATGACAGGTGGGATACCCCCTGGACAGGTCACCAGTCTGTCGTCAGGCTAAAACAGAGGCAGACAACCATTCATGCTCGCATTTACACCTACAGCCAATTCATAATCACCCTGACATACATGTCTTTGAATGGTGTGAGAAGGCTGGTGTACCCAGGAAGGATCCATACAGACACAGGGAGAACAGGCAAACTTCTCGCAGCCCCAACTGTCCAGTGGATTCAAACCTAGGACCTTTTCGCTGTGAGGCCACAGTGCTAACCAACCAACTTTACAACATTAGCCTAGTCATTTTTAAAAAAAATCTTTTGTGGCCTCTATTGACAGTTGTCCCATTCATTAAAATTGTTGGGGTGACATTTTTATATAACTCACCCTCTGTATACTGGACTGTGGCTCCTTGGACTTACAGATGACCCCTGCATAGGGTGCTTGGTATCTGCTAGGCTGTGCTTCTGCTAATCTGAGTCACTGAACTGGACCTCTACACTGTGTTTGTGCTGTTGGTGCTTCCTGGAACATTTTAATGTAATTATATGACAAACAATGTGGCCTGTTGTGAGGTACAAGAAATTAGTGTTTCAGTTTTGCTGCGTTAACTTCTAATAGTCTATCAATCTTTTATATAGCACAGTTTAGCTGGGAAGCGTGTCTCTGCATCACACCCACAGAGTGCGGGCATGGCTTTCAGAGTCTATGAGTGCACTGGCCTTTTTAAATTAGGATCATATCAGGAACATTCTGGCTGTAAGACTCTGAACTGTCATATCCAGGAGAGGAAAATGACATGAAATTCAGGGTGGAGTGTAGAGATTTGGAGGACCCAAAGGCACACTTGAGTGGCAGACAAGAATTAACAAAAAGTGAGCTCTAGTTATTCAACTTGAAATGGTCCTTAACCAAAATATAAAACCCTACGACAGGGCGGCGACCTGTCCAGGATGTACCCCACCACTTGCCCTATGACAGCTGGAATAGGTTCTGCAATCCTGAATTGGATAAGTGGAAAATGGATGGATGGATGGATGGATGGATACAAAGTCCTAAAGTCAACAAAACAGGAGGGAGGAACACAGGTGAAAATAATAAGGAATCAGGGAAGACAGATCGGAAGTAAAACTATAAACAAGAGACAATGAGTAAAAAATAAAGGATTCCCTGTGTACAGACTTCATTTTTTAGATTTTCAACAGAATACTCATCGTTCTGTCTCATTCACAGCCATCATGATGATCATCTGACGATCTGCAATGTCTACATCATTACTGTGCAAGAACATACAGCATGATCATTAATAATCTACAAAGTTAAGCCCGGCTCTGCGGCTTTTACCAGTTTGATGCACTACATAGTCTACGGGGCTGTGCTCTTTAATCAAACGTGCTTCCCAAGACTGTTCTGAAATATATTTAGCATCTCTGAGGAATGCGTTTTCTATCTTCCCTTTTCAAATAGATCATCACTGAGAATGCTCCTAGTATAGAAATCCCAAGTGAAAGTAGTCATGGCTGGCCTGGATCCTGAAACAGACATAAACAATCTACAGTATTTGGGCCAAAGCAGGCGAGATGGTGATAGTGTGACATTAAAGGGAAGTAATCCTAAAGTCATAACACAGTCTTCTATTACCAACACAAACAGACAAGAACCATACTAACACTGTTCGCTAGGTGTTAGGAGTTTTATGTTGTTAATCCACAGAGATATAAGTATGGATTCTTGGCAACAAACACAAGGCCTTCATAGGGTTGTGTGTGTGTGTGTGTGTGTGTGTGTGTGTGTGTGTGTGTGTGTGTGTGGGGCAACACTGCAGTATGCCACATAAATATTGTAGAGGGTTCTTAACCATCCTCTAGAGTCTCCTCTTGGCA
>VUQH01015658.1:1861-12646 GCA_015106775.1 Etroplus canarensis | reverse complement strand
ACAAATGCTCAGTATCTCTGCGAATTCCTTCAAGACTGTTGGAAAACCATTTCAGGTGACTACCCAAACTTTTGACTGATAGTGTTTAGTTGAGGATATTTGGCTTTCGGGTGAAATTTCAGGATGCACCTAAAATGCACTATAACCTTTACAGGTGAACTTACTTTGACTTTCCCTACACTTCTGAATGCACATGTCCAGCTGTTTAGTGTTTCAGTACTTTTTGCATAACTTGCTGTTCTCCAACATAGTGCTTAACGGCAACATTTTCAACTGGTGCTTGATCCATGAATGGACCAGTACATTTTTTGGTTCAATTAGAATTGGTATTCAAACAGTCCTATTCATCAGGCTGTTCACATTTTGACATTATGAGACCAAGATGACGCCTAACAACTGATCAACAGTACCTCGCCACTGTGAGTCTTCTAACAGGATGTTCTCAAAGTGGCCACTGAGCTTAGAGTGTCACAGAGTGTCATCAGTAGGTTGCAACAGAGATAAAGAGAGACTGGAAGAGTCACAGAAGTCAAGCTGGAATTGATGGTCAAGGTCACATGACAAATTACTGAGACATTGACATTTTTTGTTGTGGTATACCCACCCCTGTTGTTGGCTTTTGTTTCAATAAATTATTTGAGATGATGAAATCACCATTGCATGCTGCTACTTAAATGCCCTACTTTCATGATATAATATCACTGATGATTCCAAAATTCAAAATCAGGAAAAGACACTCAGGTAAATGAGGCAAGACTTTGCAAATGAACTGCAGTTTAGCAAAGCTTTTACTTGTTTTACTCATGTCGGGTGGTTAATCAGCCACCAACCAGACAAGGACATAAGAAATAATCATTTACACACAGTGCTCAACAAATTTATTAGACCACCTGCTATGAAAACAAGAAAAACCATTCAGCATCATGAAGCTCTTCAATACAGACTCTTTCCTTTTCAGTGAGTTCTCTATGTTTTACCATTTTGAAAAGAATGGCAAATTTCAAACTGAATTCACCTTCCTACCTTTTCACCTTTTAACACAAAATAACAAGAGCACTGTGTATTCAGATGTGTTTCACTGAATTTCAATTCAGAAGTGGTCAAAACCCCGGAGATGCTTCGAAACATCTGGTGATGTAATGGAATGCGATAAGGAACATTGACATCCTCCTCTTGATATGGACCTCGGAACAATGTTTTGGATCAAAACCGTCTTTTAGTTTACTCTTTTGCTTCCTGAAGTCCTGTATTTTGGATGCTCTCTCTACTTTCACACCAACCTTGACAATCTGTCAGATTCTTTCCTTCTTAAAGACAGAGCTGAGATATGCTGTACCATGGTCTGTGGGTTGTTGTGTTTGAGTTTTGTTAGTTTCTAAAATATTTAGTTTTTCTCTCTTCTCTTCATGTACCTAGGTTCTTGTTTCATGTAGTTTTGCGTTGGCTTCTGTTATTCCAGCCTCTCTTATGTTTTTTGTACATGCTATACTTTAGCCCTTGTATTTATGTTCTTTGTGTAGTTTCTGATTACTTTTGTGATCCTGGGTTTTCTTTGCACAGTCGTAATCATTGTTTGTCTTGTGTTTATTCACTGTTTATTGTAGTGTCAGTAAAATTAGAAGTTTTAGCCCCTGCTTAATTTGTTATTAGTTCTCTTCATCTTTCTCAAGTTTCCCTGTGTTCAGTCTGTGTAGTTTATGAGTTTTCTGTCTTCTTCTTGTGTGTCTTTCTGTCAAGCTGTCTCATGTCTGCATTCTCAGTTATGTTTCTCATTTCTTCTTTTATTTTGGTACCAGTCTTGTCCTGTGCATTGTGTTTAGTTTTGCTTCCTACTCCTGATTATTGTCACCTGTGCTCCTCTCCCTCCTGTTGCTTGTTAGTCAGTCTGTGAGTATATATGCCCCTACTGTTCTTTAGTTCACTGTTGCATTGTTAGTGGCATGTTCCTGTGGACTTACCTATTGTAGTGGATTTGCTTTTGTTTTCCTTTATTTTGTCCTGGAGTCCTGAGTCCCCTCTCAACTCTCACCCGCAAATCATGACACTCTGTCAACTTACAGTCAGCATTTTTGTCGACTTTCCTTACTGTCTTCAAGTAGACAAACATATTAAGGTAGCAGATCTGTACAGCACACACTTATTTATAAAGTGCTTTTAACACTGACCAGCACTTTTCCTGTTACACTAATACTCCTGTTTCCTCTGCAGCATTTGTTTTGAATCCAGTCTGTGTTTAACCTCTAACCTTTAATCTTTTTTAAGTATTATACTTGTACCTTGCCTTGCTGCCAGCAGAATTATCCATGCTTCTAACTGATCATATTCTGCCAATGCCACCCTTTCATGTGAACACACTCAGCCATATTAAAAAGGCTTGGCTGTTTTTTTTAGTTGATATCCACCTTTGTGTGACTGCTTTTCCTGATCACCAATGTTAGATATCCTGGGTATGTGGAACTTACAGGACCATGATTTTACTTAAAGAAAAAAAATCAATTCAACAGCACATTTTCCACCTGCAACACACCAGCAATTCCCCCCCCTAGGATTAATCAAGGATTCTGATTCTGATGATGATGATGATGATGATGAGGATGATTATGACTGTTATTAATTACATCTGGTACTGTTGATGCATATCATTTGCTCCTATTTGAAAAACAAAATTTAGAAGGAAAGCCTTATTTGGAGCTTCATCTTCAATGTTAAATTTGCTCTAACTGGATAAAATGTGAACAGCACTAACACTGTTTTCTGTGAAACCTCTTCACCCCCTTTAGTGCTGTGGCACACAGTTTTTATTTTACTTTATTTTTTTAGTTTTATTTTTTTAATACAGCGCTTCATACTGAAGCCCACTTTTTGAAATATGGAAGTGATAAGCACAGGTTTTGATCATACTTCGCAATTTGTTGAATTGCGTATGAGGGTTTAAGTGTGTGTGCTAAAGAGTCTAAAGGCACTATTTGTACAAACACACACACACACACACACACACACACAAAAACAAAGAGCTAGAATCACACATTCAGAAGTGGTTTATAATACACACACACACACACACACACACACACACACACGTACACGTACACACACGTGCAATGCCATCACCAGTGCAGCCGTAACCCCTCTTTTGCTCTCTTCTCTCCTCTCCTACCCACATGTCATCTCTCATCCACAACTCTCATTTTCCCATCCTCACCACCCACTTCCCTTTTTTCTCTCCCCCTTCTCGTTTTACATTACTTTTTATTTATTTATTTACTCTGTTTAACTTTCTCCCTAATGTGTCTTCCTCTTTCATAATTGTTAAGCGTGCTAATATTGCAGCAATGTTGCGTCATTTTCTGACTTTGCGTGCGAAGACGCTGAAGGGGACATTGTAACGTTTATTAAAGGACATAAAAAGCTCGCTCAGTATGACTGCACCTGCCCAACAGTAGCGCTGACCTTCATCCATGCATCAGCAGTCCTGCAAGACTAGTAGTTAGATAAGACTGCTGTTTTTGGTACATGTTAGTAGCCATGTGGGCAACAGGTGTTTCTTATCAGAGGAATTCATGTACAGCTCTGACCGGCTGCCGGGAGTATTTTCTACGCTGTGCATTCCTGCTTCAAGATAAATTTCATTCATAGAAGGAGATGAATCTAAGATTTTTTTTTTCCTTCTCTCTTTTTACAGCCACCTCAGTTAACTTTAATTTGTGAAAACCCAGCTCAAATATTAAACTCTTCCAGACTGGAATATCAGTAAGCTTCAGTCCAGCTGAGAAGTTTATACATATAGGACCAAAGAGTTGTCACCAGGGTAATAGTAGTGTTTCAATAATCCACATTTTGAATTAAATATTTAATCAGTAGATGAAAGCTGGAGTTACACCTGAACCCTGGACCTTGCTGGGAGAATCAGATTGGCATCTTTTCCAGCTTTACTATTTTTCACATATTCATGAAAATGTTTTATCTTTCTATATTATTTCTTTAACGTTCTGACCTTATTGGCCTATTTAAAAGTCTGGAAACCAAAGCCTCCTTCTTGAATAAGTCACAGAATCACATCTCTATACTCTAATCTAAAGATATACTTTCTCTTTAAGGCAAGATACTCTTGTTGGAGTCAGTATAATATAGTTTTTGGAGAAAGATATAGTTGCTGTAGCATATTCGTGTTAACATCTCCAAATTCTACTTTCCATCAGAATCCTTTATTAATCCCAGAGGGGAAAATACTCATCTATGCGATTCAAAGGGATGTGAGTTAACATTTTGACCACTATCAACTGGGACTTGTTCAGAATACATTTTGAAAATAAATAAATAAAAGTGCTGACTGCTTACTAAATCAGTGTCTTGTGTATGCCCGCTCACAGTTTGCAGCTTAAGACAAGGTTAAATGTTTCAAGTTTAATCCCACACACTGTTAATTGATGCATTTAAATGACACATTTTAAATGGAAACACATCTATGTTGTCTGTCAGCATTCAGTATTACACTGGTACCTGTTGTGTTTAGAATAATGTCGTATGGGGGAAAAACCCACAAAAATGTTTTTTACTGGCTGTGCTGCTAACTAGGACATAGGTTGTTGCCTGGTGACCTTGTTAATCTTTATTTGATAGAATATGCTTATTTATATATGCCAACTGAAAAGATCAAGTAATGATGTCATTAATAGGGGTTGAACTTTGTTAACTTCTTTCTGTCCTTTGCATGTAACTTCTAAGTCAACGTTATGGTCTACAGAACACATTGCAGTTTATTAAATTATCCAGCGACCTATAAAACTTAAACATATTCAGGAGAAAAATACAGTATGCATGAACAAATGCAATATTAAAAAATGAAAATAAACAATCATAGTTACCCCAAAGTGGGGCCATCGTTTACAACCTCTCACTTACAACCTTTATATATCAAGGCGTCACAATTTTATGATTAGAAATCCAATAGCATTCTTTCAGCAAACGTTTTACAGTACTGCGAAGCATCAACAAGGACCCCTCCAACTTACTTTGCATCACCTAAGGTGCACACAAACACTCCTTAGTAGGCAGCTCACATTGTTAACAGGTGCTTCTTATTGGACACTGGCAGAAAATTATCTTCTTTTCTCCTCCAGGCTGTCTCAAATTTATCTAATTTTACTCTTCTTTTTACCAGCCTTCTCCTTCGTTTTTGTCTCTCTCTCTCTCTCTACAGTCTCTACTGCTTTACTTTGTTTTGGTTCTGCCTTTTACTGTCTTATCTCACATTTTTGCCCTCCCAGTGTTGCTTTTTAAGAAAATAAACAGATTCACGTTGACCAGTGTTTTTAAAATGATCAAAAGGTTGAGACGCTTTGTATTCTCTAAAGTGTAAAATCTATTTAGATGTACACATATACACCTTAAACCCACAATGTGAATTTCGACAGTGCCAGCTGTACGTACAAAACGATCAAGTGCTGGCTTTTGATTACTCTGCACCTTGCTGAATTTGTGTACTTATGCCTAGCAACTGAACAATAGGCTCTCATTTGTTGCATTTCAAAACAGTGTAATGACCCTTTACTTTGCTCTATAAGTCTGAAAATGCTAAGCCGTGTGTGTGTGTGTGTGTTCTCGCTACATTTCCACTGAATTGTCAGAGTGAAGGGCTTAATGTAGTGATTTACATAGACCAAGACCAGCGGTGTAATGTTGCGTAGAAAACAAGTGAACTGATGTAATACAGTGTGTTTAACAGCATTTTCTACATCCCATCAGTTTAAACGTGACAGAGACCAAGAGAAGAGTAAGGGCGTCTGACAAGAAGACAGAGAAAAGAAAAAGACAGAAAATGTCTTTCACAAAAATTCTCTTTCCAGGCAGGGAAAGAGAGAGAAATGACAGGGAGACAAATCTTAAAGGACAGTGTCTGTACTCTTCAGCACCCTGGTTACACAGGATTTTCTTTGAAAACGTGAGAAAAAGAGACAGCAAGAGAAAGTCAGGAAGAGGTGGTGAGAAGCCGATAATGACTGAGACAGTCACAAAAGTCCACATAGTCTGACTGAATGTCTCTCCGTATTTGCTCCTTGAGGCACTCCTACCAATTGGGACTCTAAAGCATCCTTTCAGGGTTTGTCACCCACTGGCTCTATCAACTCTACCAGACCTTAAAACAAGTGGCAGAAAAGCTAATTTACAATATATCAAGTAGACAAACCTTGTTTCAGGTTTACCTTCAAAAGAAAAAAAATCTCAGTGCTCCTCTTTGGAAGCAAGCAATACATGCGATATATTGTAGGGTTAGGCTTTTTTAATTATTATTTATGCACCAATATTACCACCACCAATATTCTTTATATTTCACTATGAAAGTTCTAAATAAATACTGTGGCTTCACAGCAAGACTGGTCACTGGGAGTGACCAGGATGGACAGGATTAGAAATGGGACAGCTCAGAAAGACAGCTCAAGTTGAGAAGTTTGGCGGCAAAGTCAGAGAAGCAAGTTTGAGACGGTTTGGACATGTGCAGAGGAGGGATAGTGGATATACTGGACAAAAGATGTTGAAGTTGGAACTACTAGGCAGGCGGAAAAGAGGAAGGCCAGTGAGAAGGTTTATGAAAGTAGTGAAGGCGGACATGCAGAGGCTTGGAGTGACAGAAGAGGATGCAGGGATAGGATAATACTGAGGCATATGATTCATTGCTTTATGCTTCACACTTCATTTCATAGGTTCTGGATCTGTAAAGTACAGGAAATTTCCAGTAACGGTGGGGAGGAAAACATCTGAGGCTAAAACAGAAGGTGAGATGAAGGTATAAGTTAGAAGTTATAATTACAAGTGTACATGATTATCCGCAACAATGATGCAGAGCTCATCAAGTTTGTTCTTTGCTGAGTGCAGTGATCAGTAGCAAGCTGCTGATTGCCAGTTATTGGCTTGATTGTGTAGGCTATCCATTTAACTTTAATGTGTTAAATACAGATAATCCATTTGAAAATGTACGATACACCTGGGCTGTATAACAGAACATAACGATTATGTGATGATTCTGCAATGTGTAATGAGTAATTAAATTTATTTTACCTTTCCATGATTAGGTACTAAACAATGCAAATACATTTCATCTAGTGAGATCTCTCAAGTGAAGCATGGCAATACGTGATACTAAATGGCTATGGTGGCACGCTGGGATTAGCCATGTAAATATTTCATTGCATTCTTGTTTATCCAGGCCGGTTCACTGAGAACACCCAGCATTGTGTTGGAGCAGATGGAGGTTGGCGTGTGTTTATACTCAGTCAGGCCCGGGAGATGCCTGTTTTGTTTGTCATTTGGCCATTTAAAATCATTGCTGAAGCTTTTAGGGACTCTCCTTGCTCATCTAAGGACGTGCCTTGCTCAAGGGCACCTTGTTGGTAACTGCAGAGCGACAGCATGTCCACAGCATGTTCACTTGGTTTTCCCGGCTGGTTCTGATATGCACCATATTCCGGATTCATAAATTCCTCTGTATTCATTCCATTTCTCCTGCCCCCTGTTTCCCCCCTTAACATTTCTCCTGCAGCTTTTCACGTTGTAGTGGGTATTGCAGTCAGTAGTCAGTTGGCTTGCCAGTTAAGATTGTTGTATGCCAGCTCAGAACTAAAGGAATTAGCATTTAAATTTAAGTGCCAGGAGGTATCATAGATCACAGGCTTGGATCTGCCTGTTTGGAAATTTGGAAGAGACTTCTTCATTTTGCACTGAAAGTGAGAGTCTTGAGGGTTTTGGTATAACACATGTAAGTTCTACACAAAGTGAAAGTAGCTGGATTTGTGATAATATAAGTCAGTGCATCACGTATAGACCTGGGGGCATTTCTCCAAGATGTCTTCATACATCTAGACCATCCACATCTAAGTGCTGAATCATAAAATTAGACTTCCCTTGAGAGCACTACTTACTCTAATCACAGTCAAAATGGGAATGAAGCAGATACATGTAACAAGTATGGAGGAACCAGTAATCACACTGTAAAAAAATGGGCCTTAGGGGTAATATACACGAGAGTCAACAATGCATTTACACTGTCTGAAAACTTCCATCGTGAGAAACACACAAACATTAGATTAAAAACGCAGTAGAGAATAAGGGAGACTGAATACTCAAGCCTAAGTTACCATTAAACATGGCTGCGAGGATGAAGCCAATCAGAGACATTTCTCGGCTGAAAACTACATCTACATTTTACCGGGGCTGACTAAAATGATCTAATATTTGAGGCTTTGTGATGTCTTTTAAGGAAGATTGTTAAGACACAAATCCAGAATTACACTTAGTTTTTTACACATTTTCTCATTATTGTTTGATTACAAAACTGATAAACTTATATGCTAAGGTAAGTTAAAATTTAATTAAAATTCTGCAAAGATATTACTGTTTTCAGATGCCAAGGTGTAGATGGCATCTGCATGCCTATGGCTGGAAAACACACTGAATTATTCACTAAAGCATGAGGACATTAACACTCCCGCGTCAGTGAGACTAATTTCTTGGCCACACAGCAATGACTCTTCTTCACTCTATATCACTCCAATAGTGTGTTTATAGCTGCAGGAACTCCAGTCTCCTAGACGGCCACGTGATAAACAAGCTGGTTCCAGCCTCAATACAATCTCGGAAATGGTTTACACTGCAGCATACTCTGTATGTGCTGTTTCATTTGTGCTCTGTGAAAGCATTTTTTTAAGCAGGGTCCGCTTTTTGCAGCACTGTCATTTCAGTGGAAATGTGGTTCCTCTTTTACGCTCATTTGAAGGTAGAATTACAGAGTTTAGTCAAGCATTATTGATCTGTCAAAGATCAGTTCTTTTGTGTCAAGATCATTCATTTTCACACAGAGTTACAATCAACTGTCTAAGGTAATTGGTGTAACACATGTGGGTTTTGTTATAAGTGTTGAATCAAGGCTCTGTGTTGAGTTATCTCTATTGGCAGCCTGTCTCCTCACCTGCTGAGTCAATCAGTCTGGGTCCGTCTCTTTGTTAACAAGTCCTGTTTGTGTGTATTTCTGTGTGCTAAGAGAGATGAGAAGAACACAAAAAAGCTACAAAGAGGAAAATAAAGCAAAGTTTTTAGACACAGTACAAGATACTAAGGGATGGGGAATGAAAAGTGGAAAAAAGGGATATTAGAATAATCCCCAACCAGGCTAGAAAAGACAAATTATTATAAATTTAAATTATACAATTATGAACTAAAAGCTGTTAAAACTGTAAAAGTGATGTTGATATGTTTTTATGCCGTGCATTTTCTTATCTGGGTATTTTTCTTTCTGCAAAAATGATAGGAATAGCTAATACAGGAATCCCCCACCAGCACCCCATACTGTGCCTACACCAAGGCCTTAGTTCTTGAATAGCCCTCACCTAGTTTAAGATATTGTTATGCCACAAATAAACCTAATGGTGACATCTGTGTATAGATGGCAGTGGGGCAGGTGCACTGATTTTATGAACATTACAATTCAGACCAATACTTACGGAAGTAGCAATTTTTGTGAAAATGGAAAAATGCCAACACAATGACAACAGTGACTGTGACCTCATGCATGGTTTGGATAAAACCCCACTGAATGTTCACTGTGTTCAAGTTTCACTAAAACCTGACCAGTACTCTAAGAAGAGTAGCATAAAAGTGCCTGTAAAATGCAAAAGATGGCCTTAACCTTGAGCACAGTCTTTGTGAGCAATGATGGGATTATCACTATGTGCAAGCGTCACTAAAATGGTCAATGGACTCGTGCTTATTTCGCGCTTTTCTATTCTAACTGAGCACTCAAAATGCTTGTTACTACACACATTCATACAGCACTTTATTCTATGCTTTTTAGGAGCATTTAACTATCACACACACTCAAATGGATGCATCGGGAAAAGTTTAGAGTTCAGCGTCTTGCCCAAGGACGCTTCAGCGTGCAGACTGGAGAAGCCAGGGATCGAACCACCAGCCTTGGTATTAGAGTGTGACTTGCTCTACCTCCTGAGCCACAGCCACCCATGAAATTTAGCCAAAGCTTGAGAAGGAATAGCGATCTGTGTCAAAATTGAAAAGTGCCTGTAAAATGACAAACATGATGTTGACTCTGACCACAGATTGTGTGGGTCATCATCGTGTGCAAACTTCAGTAAAATCTAACAGTACTCAAGGAGGAATAGCAATTCTTCTGAAAATGGAAAAGTGCCCATAAAATGACAGCTATGACCTTGAGCTTGAGCACAGTTTGGGGGAAAATCCATTTGATGATCACTGTGATCCAGGTTTATTACAATCTAACCTATACTCTAGGAGGAGTAGTGACTTTTTTTTTTTTTTGGTGAATTGTGGACGGACAGGAGCCATTCCCTCCTCAGTCTTTCTACTGGATGAACTTAAAAAAAAATCTAATGAGTTTACTGAGCTACTGTGTAACTCACTGTTTGTTTCATAATATTATATAAGAAAGCTCAATAGCAAAGTCATTCCCCTCTCTAAACTGGGTCATTGTAGGTAAATTACTGTGTAAGTTATCCCTTTGCATATTCTTAGAGCTCAGTCTTTTAAGTAATTTACAGTTTTATAGTTGCAAATCCAAAATAGAAGCTGTTAAAGCTTGCTGTATTACAGTTTAAATAAATAAATAAACAATAACCTAAGGACAAATAAAAATACTGCCACATTTCAGTGAAAATTAACCATATATATATATATATATATATATATATATATATACATATATATACACATACACACACACACACATATATATATATATACAGATATATATATATATAA
>VUQH01015643.1:3239-18371 GCA_015106775.1 Etroplus canarensis | reverse complement strand
GGGGGGGGAAGGGGGGTGGGGGGGGGGGGGGGAGGTTTGCTGAGAAACATCAGAGGTGCAGACTTCCGCTTCACCGCAACCTTTGCAAGGGACACCTGCGCCTGTGCGCCGGCTCCCCCCGCCCTGCAGCCGTGCACAACGCGCAGCTACGGTTACTGTGTCAACCGAAGCTCCTGCAGGAGCCGACAGCTGTCCTCTGTCGGCTCCTGCAGCTACAGCGTTTTATTTAGCACGGCTCTCAGGTCACACAAGTTCATCCATAATATGAGGCAGAATAAACGGTTCATTGAGTTATCTCCAAAAGCTGAATATTCTATTCCTAAATATCCTGTTTCTCCTGTACTGGCTCCCCTCACTGGCTCCCAGCAAAATACGGAGTTTAAGATGCTGCTCTTGACATGCAGTATAAGGCCTTTAATGGCTCCATCTTATCTTCAGGAGCTCATGGTTCCTTATCATCCAACCAGAGCATTACGCTCCCAAAGTTCTAAAGTACTTCCTAAAACCTCCACATGTGGATTTGGTGTCAGGGCCTTCAGTTATCAAGCGGGACCATCTTCCGGCGTCAGTCCGGGGGGTTGCTATACTATCCAAAGACCCCGTCACACCTTGACGATTTAACATGAGTATCCCAAAGTAGGGGAAAATCTGCAAATACGCTGGCATACGTCGAATAAGTTCTAGGTAAGTTTTGTATAAGTTGAGAGCATGCTGACGCACGCCGGTATACGTCATAGTACAGCGAGGTCGCTGGAAAAATTTTGAGCGTGCACAAAATTTCCGACTTTTGCTAGCATATGACTCATATGTTCCGCAGGTTGCAGGTACTTAATGCATACGGAGACTCATGTTACGTGGAGATAATGTCTAACGTACCCAAAATGTATTAATAACCTATGAGTAACATGTTTTTAACATATGTGTAACTTACATCCAACAGACACTTGACATTTGTAGACATATTTGGCGTGTTCCAACCCACAGCTACTGTATAATGGCGTACGTGCTGCGTTTAAGGAAAGTGGTGTAAATGGGCTTCAAGTTGTGAATGCCGGCAATACGCTAACATTCGTTGGCATTACGTTCTATAGATGTTAGCAATACATTAATATAATTCTTCTGCATATGCCAGCGTTTTAGAGGAATTTGGATGCGTCGGCATAAGCTTGTTGAATCATCATGGTGTAACAGGGCCCTCAGCCAGTACGTGTATAAATATCTCACCAGTTTTAATGTCATCATTAATATTGTGGGTTATTGTTGCTGTTGTACGTCCTGTACCCTCACCTGTCCCTCACGCAGATGACCGTCCTCCCGGAAGTCACGGTTTCTGCCTGTTAAAGGGGAGTTCTTCCTCGCCTCTGTCGCCACAGTGCTCACTCGTGGAGGATTCTGTCTTTTGTGGAATGTGGTCTGGACTCGCTCTTGATGTAAAGTTCTTTGAGATAACCTGTGTGTTGAAATTGGGGCTATATAAATAAATTAATTTAATTTAAATATTCGTACAGTGATAAGAAAAACAGGCAGAAATAACTCATTAACCAGTTTAATGATGTTCTAATGAATATCTATCACAAATCTAACATGTCTAACATACTGCGTTAGACTGCTGCTATTTTGACCGGTGCATCATTTTCAGTGCAGCCTTGTTCCCCACAGTTCTTTCCTGTACTCCACACCACTTTATTCAAGAGCTGGACCACTTCTGGTGATCCATACAAACATTTTTACTGTGCAGTCATGTGAAAAAAATAAGTACACCCCATGACTGAACCACCTCTAGAAGCATTAACTTGATGCTTTTTGTTTATCAGTCTCTCGCATCGTTGTGAGGTGATTTTGGCCCACTTTTCTTTACAGCGTTGCTTTAGGTCATTAAAGTTTGTGGACATGTCTTTGTGCTCAGCTCTCTGAAGGTCCCACCACTCCAAACCTTCTCCAGACCTTCCGGTCTAGACGGAACAGGCGTTCTCCTGGCAACCCTTCCGAACAAGCCATGCTTTTTCAGTGTTTTTCTAACTGTACTGTTATTAGCTTTAGCATTTAACATGCTAACCGAGGCCGGTAGAGTCTGAGATGTAGCTCTTGGGATTTTTATTACTTCTGAAGGTCTGGCCGTGGGTTGAATTTGCTGGCATGTCCACACCTGGGAAGGCTGCGGCATTGTGTGAACACACACCTGAATGCTCCAGACCGGCAAACTGCGAAAACTTCTGCTTTAATAGCGGTGCTCACACTGACTGACGATCAGTTTGAAAAAGGGCATTGATTAGCAGCTCCTGTTACCCTGTTGATTCTTTTGTAGCAGTTAAGGGTGTACTTAGTTTTTAACCGGGCTGCAGAGAGCGTACATCTGTATTTGTGATTAAAGTTATATTTGGTGGAACGTTTTTAACCCTTAAGAAGCCAGACCCATTTTTCACTTAGGGACTTGATGACGCTTTATAAGGAAGATTGCAGAACATCTAAAGCGTGTAAGTACATCACCACGGGTTCTCGAGCCCTGACTTCTCCAGTCTACGTGCCGACTTGCCCTCGGGCAAGACACTGAACCCCAAATTGCTCCCGATGCGTCCATCAGAGTGCGAATGTGTGCATGATAGTTAAAAGCGCTTAAAGGCATGGAATAAAGCGTGAATTGATGAATGAAACTTGTAGTAAAAAGCGCTTTGAATGCTCAGAGTAGAAAAGTGTTATATAAGCACCAGTCCATTTACCATACAATACAGTGAGACTGAAATAGATTGATTGTGCTAACAGCTTATTGTTTTAAGTATGTAAGTCAATAAAGAAAAGCTGAAATGAGGTATAAAAATGGGGTTAAATGTGAGGCGGTAGCTTCGAGTGCGTGTTTGCATGTTTGTTTCCAACCCAGATGCCTAAACCCGTGGGCTGGTGTTAAGAAAGGAGGGCAACAGCTGGTAAACGAGTAAAATGAGTTTGACTTTTTCTCTCTGAAAATATATTTGTAAAAAAGGTACCTTCGGCTGCTCCCTTGTATTCTCCCCACTGCCTGTTTCTTACAAGGTCTACTGTAAATGTAGCTTACGGGAGTTTTGATGTCCAGAGCTGAAGCAAAGGCTTCAAATGTGGTCCAAATATCAGTTTACATCACAAAAAGACTCAGTTATAATCAGTCTATAGGTGTTATATTACAAACCCACCCAGGAAAAACCACCGAACAGCCACTTGTTCTTTCCACTGTACATATTCAGTGATAATATCTTTGCTGTCAGCTTTTCAAAGTGATGTCTTCAACTGTCGAAAAATAGTTCCTGCTGTAAGACACCTCAGGTCTTTGAGTGGAGTTTTAAACTCTCGTGGTGAACCTTTACCATGATTGTTTCTTCAGGTTTATTAAACCAAAGAAAGATGTTTCTTAATGATACATAATGATAACAATAGAGGCCAGTTAGTTCTGTGACGCTGAGTGTTAGTGTCTTCAGAAACCAGACAGCGAAGCTCGCCGTGCTTACAATTCAAGAAATGACCCGTAAAGTACAGAGAGAGCAGCTCATTACACAAACTTTGTCCCTTAAAAAAAAGTAATGAAGATTTTATTTCTTTAGCAGTACGACCTGATGCCACAGCCACACACACGTCACTAAAATTGCTAATGATACTTAATGATCATCAGATGGGTCATAGTTTTCTGTACTGATATATGGTGATGGTCACCGTCCCTGAGGGACTGGTCCTGTTGGTTGACTCCCACATTAGGAAGGTGTGGGGGAAGCCTTCCTAATAATGTACATTCAGCTGCTCCCTTGTGCTCTCCCCAAGGGGTCACCGCAGAGGATTAATCCACTGATTAATCTGCAGAATTCTGCAGGCACAGATTTCTATAAAAACAATGCAATTATCCCCCTGGGATTAATAAAGTATTCTGATTCTGATTTGAGCTAAAAACAAGTTATGTAATTATAATCTGTTTGCAAAGGTCTGAGTCCCTGTCCATCTCCACCCAGAAGAAACCCATGAGTTGGTGCTGAGTTTTGTGTTTTCTCTGCAGAAAAAAAAGTTCAGGATATTTGAGCGTCAGGCTTTGCAGAGGAACAACATTGGCTTTGAAGTCCAAATATTAAAATGTTTTTGGGCTTCAGTTCTGTGATCAGCTCTCATATGAGATTAAATTAAACCAACACTCAGGCCTGCTACTACAACACCCCTCTTCCGTGCGTGGCATATAGACAATAGCAGTGTCTCCATCTGCTGGACAAGCCCTGCTACTACATCACTAACCTGAAGGCCTGTACGGAAACGCAAAACTGTCAAAACTCTAATTTTAGTAATGTCCCCAAAGGGAGGCATTGGTAATTCAGCCAGATGCCCTTCCTGACACAACCCTCCATGGTGAGTGGGGCTTGTGCCCCTATCTGGAATTGAACCAGGGACCTTTTGCTTTTTGAGTGGGTAAACCACTACACTACAGAGACACTTAAATAACGGGAGCAAATGAAACTGGGAGAGGATGGCTGACTCATCAATTAATATGTTTCACTGGTTGATTGTAGCCTCTGACAAATCACACGCAGGTAACCAATTCATTAGGTACACCTATGTGGTTGACTGTTCTTTTGCCTTCAGAGGCCTTAACTCTCTGCTGGAAACGATCCTCACAGATCTGGGTCCATATTGAAAGGACAGCATCACAGAGGGACGCTTAAGTCTAGCGTCGTTGCCAAGTCGAACGTAAAGTTCTACAAGAGTCTGATTAAAATGGCCAGTTTTAAGATTTGCATGTGATAGATTCCGTTTCTCACCTCTCCTCCAGGCTGTGCTGGGCCTCCAGCTTGCTTGAAGGAAATGCCAAGTCAGTCCAGACCCGTTTGGGCTCCTTTCATGGGCTAGTTTGGGAAAGGGAGTTTACTCTGATTTTGAAGGTTGTGTCAGTTTTCTTAGCAGTTAGAGAGCCGGTACAGTATCTTAACATCACTTACTGCTGTAAGTTCATGTTTAATTGTTATGTCCTGCAGTGCGCTGGTTCTATAGGGAGGAGTTGTGCCATTAAGTGTCAGGTCATTACAGTGAGCAAGCCACAGTGTTTCTACTGCCAGAAGCCCAGGTGACAAGTGTTACAGTCCAGTACAGAACCGATTCCTCCGCTGTTAGATTTGGTTTTTGACTGACATCTCTAAGTTGGAGTTTGTTAGTTATTTGTCTTTCTTTTCTGTTGGTAGTGACGGACAGGTGAAGCCATGTGAAGCTCTGATACTTTCCTTCTAACTGCACTGAGAACGATTCAAATCTCTAGGCTTCAGTTCAACTAAGAACAGTGACATCTGGTGGCCAACTGAAACCATTGCAACCTCTCAAGAGCTCGACTGAAGCACTGACAGTTTCCATCCCATGTTAGCAATAGAAGTCCAGAAAAGACTGCATGGTCCTTCTGATCTGCTGATGTTTTTGTTCATGTGTACTTATTGATGATTACATCATCATTACGCATTCAGGTGAATTACACGTTTGTCTTTAGAAGAAGACACTCCACCAGAAGTACAGCTAAGTTCTTTGATATAAGGAGTGTTGTTTGTTAAAAAACAACTGAATATGCAGACAGACTGACACACACTCTAAAAAAAACTGTTCAAAATAAACCAAATACCAAATAAATGACACAGTGAACCCCAAGGGGTCACCACAGCAGGTTGATCTGCACCGAACGGATCGGCCCCTCTGGAACAAACCCCACACCCTGGACCCTTAGAGCCTTTTACGCTATGAACCCTGCACGTCACGCTCCCTGTTTTAAATCACATTGAACTTTTTGTGACGATCCTGCATCTCATGAGTTCTTTTTGTGAAACCGTGACAGCTTTGTGTGTGTTGTAAGTACAGTTTCTGTAAGCACATTGTGACAAACGGGTAAGAAGTCCAAGCAACGTGAATTATTACTGAGGTTTGCTGCCCCATAGCGCCAACTATAAATTAATATAGATAAAAAATGTAGTTTTGTTGCTTTTGTGTCCCAGAAACATTTAATTCTACTAATAAAAAGCCTTCCTGTGCTCTGGAAGGCTTTGGTTCTGCTTTTGCATGATCTGCTTCATGAGCATCACAAGCACAAATCCCTTTATCTTAACTGCTCCTTCACTTGGAGACCCACCGAAGCCATGAAAACGGTGTGCTACACTAGGAATGACGCCCTGGTGCCGCATCATTACATTACACAGACAACAGGCTAAAGCAACTGTCACCATCGTTTGTCTTTGATTTACTCGTAGTTACAATAAGAGGTTGACGTACATCCAGCAAAAAACTGGTGTACTAACAAATCTTACAGTACATACCTATACGCTGTTTAGAGAAAACACAAAATATAGTACACCCTGCATGAAAAATGTAGGGATGATGGAATAATATTTACAAATTTATAAGCATGTGCACAAAATCCAGGGGTCATTTTGCCGAGATTAATCCAAGAGGAGCCAGCAGAGCCACAGAGTGACGGCTGACAGAGGCACAGTGATGCTCCTGCCTGCAGAGCTGGAAGCCGTCTTCTCTTTGGCGCCCAGGCCGAACAACGGGCAGGAGCTCCCGGAGCCACGCTTCCCTCCCAGCATGGGCACGCCCTCACTTGCCAGCAGCATGCCGGAGAAGGTGATGGTTCTGGAGGTAGAGCTCGCCCACGCGCAACCTTCCGCATTTTGTTTGACCCACACCTGATCGCCTTTTTTCAGTTCCTCCATGTAATAACAGGTGTTGAGGGTTGTACCACCACCAGACATCTGATTGGTAGAAGTGGAAGATGGCGTTTTTAGGTAACCTTTATTGCAGATGAACAGTTACTGCAAGCTAGACGTACAAAACACAGTAATGTACCTGAGCGTGGCAGGCCAGCCTCATGCCTCCATTGACCATGACGTACCAGACGCTGTTGTGGTTTCCGCGGCACAGCTGGGCGGCAAACACAAACTGGTAGATGCCGGCGAGTGGAGCAGTGAACTTACCTGTCATATTGTCATAAGCCGAGCCCTGGTTCACCAGCACCTGGTTAAATACGATTGGGTTGTACAGGACATCCCTCAACTGTCCCTGGTAACTGGCGAAAAAAAGTACAGCCCCCCCTGGAATACAGATGTGGTCATGTCACAATATAAAAACACTGCACGACTGTGTCACTATGATCATTTCCATTTCATGTTTATTGCACGTGCACGTATACCCACAATGTGCATAATCACTGACAGTTGCATGCACACTTCCTACCCTGTTGTCTGGCTGCTTTCTGTTGGGAAATCTGTGAAATCAAAAGGATATTGTGATGCTGCACCAGTAATAAGAACTGAACTCAGTGTTAACCTCTCTTCATCGAGGTCGCCAATGACTCGTCTGGGGTTAGGGTTAGCCACATGCTCGGAAGGCAACCTCTCAGAAGCTAAGCAATGTTCCTTTTCAATTACTGTAAGGTGCGAAAGTCTTCAGCTGTCCCTAATTTCTTTGTACTTTTCTAGGAAAAGGGAAAACAGGTTCAATGATTTACTGAAACATATGTGAACATACAACAGCAAAGAGGGAGCTGAGCTGAGCTCTTACCAGTCAATCTACGTTCCGACCCTCACCTATGATCATGAACTTTGGCTAATGACCAAAAGAATGAGATCGCAAACACAAGTGGCTGACATGAACTTTGTCCATAGGCTTGCTGGGCTCACTCTTAGAGATAGGGTCAGGCACTCAGTCATCCGGGAGAGGCTCAGAGTAGAGCCACTGCTCCTCCACATCCAAAGGAGCCAGTTGAGGTGGTTCATCTGATCAGGATGCCTCCTGGACGCCTCCCATTTGAGGTGTTTTGGGCACGTCCCTCTGGGAGGAGACCCCGGGGCAGAACCAGGACACGCTGGAGAGACTGTGTCTCCCAGCTGGTCTGGGAATGCCTTGGTGTCCCCCCTGAAGAGCTGGAGGAGGTGGCTGGGGAGAGGAAAGTCTGGGTTTTTCTGCTCAAACCGCTGCCTCTGCGACCCGGACCCCCGGGAAAGCGGTAGACGACGACGGAGCATCTGCAAGCAGTTTTCCCCCTGGGATCAATAAGAGATTCTGAATCATTAAAGCTGAATTTCTGGGTTGGATAGTTTTTTAATTTCACAGTGATTTATTGAGTCGAATCTCACGTTTGCTCTGAACTTTCAGCTCGTGATCGACACTGATGGAGACGTCGGGGATTTGTGAGCTCGATGTGGCGACCAGACGAATCGTGGGAGGCAGTGACTCTCCGCCTGACCTGGACAGCCCGTCTCAGGTAAACGCTGACGACTCGCTGTATTTGTTCTGGAAGCTTTGAACGTGTCAGATGATTAGGTGGGGAGAATCCCACCTACACTTGGACAGTAAATAACTGACCGACATCATCAGCTGCTTCTCTGGCGAGTGGACGGACTTCACCTCCTCCATGTTGTCCTGTAGCTGGCAGTCCTGGTTCTTCTTGGTGTAGCGGCTCATGAGCCAGTTCTCCACCTGCTGCAGGTTCTCGGTTAGAGCGACCCTCCAGACCAGAACCACGACTGCCGTCAGCAGCTGGAGGTCAAGGAAGAATTAAATCAAGGAGTGACAGCTAACAGTCTAATGTGTGTTTTTTAGGAGGAGGTGGCAGAGTTCGGTTTGGGGCTGTGCTGCACCGACGAGGAGAGGGGGGAGACTCCAGGCCGGGAGGACAGTCCCAGCGACCTGGTGGAGGCGGAGCTCGACCCCGGAGGAGATGCCAAGAGCGGCGAGGACAAAGCTTTTGGTAGGATCAGCAGCGCCGAACAGCTGCACAGCTGAGCTGGGACCCTGCTGCTAATCCCAGTTTAAATCCAGAAATCAAATCCTGAGAGGTTTCCCACAGACCAAGAAAAACACAGGACATCAAAAAAATTGATAATTTATTAATTAAAATGAAAATAAAACTTCATAACAGTTCCAAAAAAAAAAACAAATACAGGATTTATGGATAAGTCGCTTAAGATAAAGTTTTGAGTCCTGATTTAAATGAAGTAACGGTTTGACCTGATCTCAGGCTTTCGTTAACCCATGAGAACTCAGGGTGTAACAAACACTTCAGATGTTCTACAGTCTTCCTCATAAAGCTTCACGCTTGACTCTGACTTATGAAGTCCCTAGAAGGAAAAACGAGTCTGGGTTTTACGGTTAGTTTGTTTCGCCACTGAGGACCACAACCACTAAAAGCTGCTTCACTTTGTTTGGTTCTGATTCGGGGAGCACATAGCGGGCCTGTCGTTGATTCTGAAATTCTCCATGTTTTATACATTTGGACTGTAACTCGCTCTATTTAGTTCTTTATAAACTAGTAAAAGTACTTTAAAATGTGTCCTTGGAGACGCAGGGAGCCAGTGCAGTGACTTGAGAAGGGAGTAATGTGCTCAGCTGTTGGCGTTAGTTAAAATTGTAGATGCAGCATTTTGAATGTTTTTTTTTTTTTTTTACTATGACCCATAAAAACAGTAATGCAGTAGTCTAACCAGCTGAAGATGAATATATGAACCAGTTTTTGTGTCTGCTTTAGACAGAATTTCTTTCATTTTTGCTGTTTTTTGAGACAGTAGTTGGCTATGATTGCCTTTATGTGATTGTTAAACTTTAGCTCAGAATTTATCGTTACTCCAAGATTTCTGCTTCCTTTGAAGGTTTAGGCATCATGCTTTTGAGATAGCTGGAGACTTTTATTCTTTGTCCTCAGGGGCTGAAGGTGACGATTTGTCTTTTCCGTGTTCAGCTGTAGAAAGTTCTAACACGCCTGCTCGCTGATTTCGTCACTGCACTTTTTGAGTGAGTGCAGTTGACCGTAATCACGTGGTGACACTGATATGTAGAGGTGTGTGTCATCTGCGTAACTATGGTAAACGATAGTATTCTAATGTTCTTTAATCTGGGCAAAAGGGAGCATGTAGATGTTAAATAGAAGAGGTCCAAGAATGGAACCATTGAAGAACTCAGCATGTAAGTTTTGTTTGTTCAGATGTGAAGTTACCGGCTGCCATAAAGTGGTCTGTATTTTGTATTTATGATTCAGACCAATTTAGCGTAGTGACAGGAAGTCCTGCCCACTTTATATAGCAAGGGCTCCCTCTTCAGAGCACTTTATTCAGTTTTGATCTTGTGTGTGCTTCCAGGGAAGGAGGTGGTTCTTCTGATGCAGGCCCTGAACTCTCTGGCCACTCCGGAGGAGAAACTGGCTGCTCTGTGCAAGAAATACGCCGACCTGGTGAGCTGAATGTCTGAGCAGATAGCCCTGTGGCTGGGGTGGGGTATTGAGTACTCAAAGCACATTTATAGGGCACTCGCTGAATTTTTAAAGCCTGTGGAAGTCGCCATATACGGTTCTTCGCCTGATAAAGGGTTAATTCTATACATGTTATCACAGCCAATTTACCTAAAGCCCCGTCACAGCATGACGATTTAACCAGCGTATGCTAACGTATCAAAATTACTCTAAAACGCTGGCATACACACAACTGATATAAGTATCCATAACGTATTAGTAACTTATACAGAATGTTTCCATAACTTACAGATAACTTATAGCAGGGGTGTCAAACTCCCGGCTCGCGGGCCGCTTCCGGCCCCGCCCCTACTTCTGGTCGCCGATTTGATGTCACAAATATGTAATTCGGCCCTTTAAAGGGCCACATTGAATGATATAATTCAATGCATCTAAATGTTGTCATGTAATCACAATGTGGCCCTTTAAAGGGCCGAATTACATGATATTTTTGACATCAAAATGGCGACCGGAAGTAGGGGTGGGGCCAGAAGCCATACGCTGATATATGTTGGAAATTTTGTGCACGCTCAAAGTTTTTCGGCGACCTCGCCATACTACGTCATACACCAGCGTGCTCTTAACTTATACAAAACTTACCAATAACTTATTCCACATAGGTGGGCGTACTCCGGTTAAATCGTCAGGACGTGACCGGGGCTTAACATCGACGTCTTTGCGCTGTGGGAGGAAGCCAGAAAACCCACACAGGGAGCACGTGCAGACTCCACACAGAAAGACCCCCGGTCAGGGTTCGAACCAGGAACCTCCCCGTTGTGAGGCAACAGTGCTAACCATTGTCATGTGTGAGAGTCTGAAAACGCAGGAAGTCAGAGATATGAATCAGATCGTCCAAACCTCAGTCGTTCAGTTCATTTTCCACAAATCATGAGCGCTCAGGTCCAGGTGACTCAGATGTACTGACGTCATTTTGATCCATTGAGTCTGTGAAGATTCGCAGCTTACAGAGGAAGATGTTTAAATTAGTCGCAGCTGTGAACCCTGTCATTTTAACTCACTATCTGATCGCTTTGGTCAGGAGTCCTGAAACCAAAATTCTCCACACCAGAACATTTTCTCTGCTTTCCAGGTTCGTTCGCTGGGTTTGCTAGTTTCTGTGAGCTAGGTGGCGTCCCCGCCCTGGGACGACCCACGTAATACAGCGAGCGCTCCCAGGTTGGAGGCTGGGCACTTGGTTCTGGCTTTCTGCCGTCACTTGACCCAGATGACGGAAGAGTTTCCTCTGTTTCCCTGAAAGATTAAAAGGTTTCATGTTTTGTTGGCGTTTGCCCCCGGCAGCTGGAGGAGAGCCGCTGCATGCAGAAGCAGCTGAAGGCCCTGCAGAAGAAGCAGTCTCAGATCGTCAAGGAGAAGGTCCACCTGCAGGGGGAGCACAGCAAGGCCATCCTGGCCCGCAGCAAGCTGGAGAGTCTCTGTCGGGAGCTGCAGAGACACAACAAGACCCTGAAGGTAGCCCCGACCGTCAGAAACATCCGCCGAACGGTTTGAAAGTCCGCGCAGGTTTTAACCCTCCCCCTCCACCCTGCAGGAGGAGAACGCCCAGCGCTCCAGGGAGTACGACGAGCAGCGGAAGGAGGCCATGCTGCACTTCCAGATGACCCTGAGCGACATCGAGGTGCAGATGGAGCAGCACAGCTCCCGCAACACCAAGCTGAGGCAGGAGAACATGGAGCTGGCCGAGAAGCTCAAGAAGCTCATCGAGCAGTACGAGCTCCGAGAGGAGGTGAGCGAGCTGTTTGGAATGTTGGAATTGTGTGTGTGTGTGTGTGTGTGCTGCTAAAATGAACCAGAGTCCAGATACGGTGTTGTACACACACTTGAATACCACCCTGCTCGCCACACCTACAGATCATAAAGATCAGTGGCGTCATCAGCCAAGTCCCTCTCCATGCTGCAGCCGGTGGTCCTGCTTCACCTCAGGTTCTCCACCTGCTGCAGCTGCTGCTTGGAGTCCAGCCGTAAATTCAGTTAGACTTGGATTTAAATGTCTTCAGTCGCATCAGACAGCAGCAGTATTTAGTCTCTCCTGCACGTTTAGGTTAAAATACATAATCCTGGGTTTGGCTAATGAAAACTAAGACTGAATAAATGTGAAGGAACATAAAATAATAACTAAATGTTCCACAGAAATGTGTGGAAGTGGCCTCAGAAGAGGTTTTTGTAACAGTTTGTAGCAGCAGAGTCTCAGCAGGGGCAGCCTGCGAGCAGCGTGAAAACTCAGCCCGTTCAAAGACTTAAATCACACAAATTAAGAAATTAAAAAACGAAAACCCCCCAAAAAAAATCTCAATTCTTAAAATTTTGTTGCATATTTGTGCTGAACAAATGAATACGTGCTCCTCGCTCCGCTAACCGAGGGTGCAGTAAAGTGTAGATGCTCGCGCTCGAGGCTAAAAGTAGCACAGAGATGGTGCAAACGTGCAAACACGTTGACCACGTTACACGTAACGTAGTCCTAAGTTCAGCAGCAGGTGAACATTCCACCATCAAGCTGTGCATCAGCTACACTTTCAAAATAAAGCAAGTAATTTCAAAATAAATGGGCAGATTAATGGCCACTTAAAGAGTTGATATCTTCTGTAAGTCTGGGAGACCGGGGACAACGTCAGCCGTCAGAGACAAACGTCAGTTTAAACTCTGAAGACGATGAAACGTGAAACGCTGAAGTGGAACATTTTTACGGAGAAGCTCTGAGTAATTTGTTGAGAACAAAGTGAGACGGAAACCACTCTCTGAGCGCTGTACGCGCTCACAGCGATGTCTGGACACGCTGCCGGTGCAGGTAGATGGTGTCCTGGGGGATCTCCTCCCACACCTGGATCAGGACATCAGTGAGCTCCTGGAGAGTCTGTGCTGGTGTTTGGCGGAGGTGTCAATACAGAACATCCCAGAGCTTCTCACTTGGATTCAGGAGCTAGCTTGTTCTGCACCCAGAGGAACCCAGGGTCTGAGGAGTTCCTCCTGGTATGTGACAGGAGTCAGGGCTCTGACCCACAGCCAAACCAGCCATGCTGTCTGATGTCGTCACATTCACCACGCCATCTCCAGCCTGTTGGCGTCTGTCACACGTGTTCGGTGTGAACCACCTCTCACGACTGGTGGTGGACCTGCCAGTTCTGGTGTTCTCTGCATCAGGACCTCCTGCCGTGGGAGTCTGATTCTAAGAGCTGCACATCAGCAGCTTGCTGGAGGTCATTCCTCCTGTTGCTCCTTGCGCAGAGGAGCGGATGCCGTACTGCTGACGGGCTGCTGTCCTCCTACGGCCGTGTCCAGCCGTCCTGGTGTGGCGGCGGTGTCTCCTGGTATTTGGTGTTTGTTAAAATGGAGTGTTAATAAAAGTGTGTGGGTCGCTCACAGCCTGATGGAAACTACATCCGTGTTGGTTTTTTCCTGCAGCACATCGACAAAGTGTTCAAGCACAAAGAGCTGCAGCAGCAGCTGATGGATGCCAAGCTGCAGAGAATCACCGAGATGATGAAGGAGGTGGAGGAGAAGCAGCAGCGCGAGAGGGACTTGGTGAGAACCTCTTTTATTTACTGCAGCGACTAAAGTTAAAGTGTCTGAGAGCTGGAAGACTGACGCCGCTCTGCTGTTTCAGCTGCTGAAGGACGCCACTGAGTCCAGACGCAAGTGCGAGCTGATGAAGGAGCAGGAAACCCAGCTGAAGCAGCAGGTAAACACACACACACACACACACACACACACACACACACCTCCAGCTCCTCTGAAGGCTCTCACATTAACACCTCGCTGCCTCGTCTCTCAGCTGTCCCTCTACATGGACAAGTTCGAGGAGTTCCAGAGCACTCTGGCTAAAAGCAACGAGGTCTTCACCACCTTCAGACAAGAGATGGAGAAGGTGAGTCCCTCAGCTGTTGGCGAGCAGTTACCTGATCTCCTGCGTGTCCCTAAATTCTCCGCTTTTGTCACCAGATGACCAAAAAGATCAAGAAGCTGGAGAAGGAGACGACTCAGTGGAGAACCAAGTGGGAGAGCAACAACCAGGCCCTGCTGCAGATGGCCGAGGAGGTGACGCTCCTGTTTGTTTGTTTGTTTTGGTAACAAAGAGCCAGCGGGTGATGTCCTGATGGTCTCATTCACCTTCTTGTCGCCGTTTTGTAGAAAACGCTGCGTGACGGCCACTTCAAAGCTCTGCAGGGGAAGCTGGAGCTGCTGGAGAGGCTGTGCAGAGCTCTGCAGAAGGAGAGGAACGACCTCAACAACCGGCTCAGCCTCCTCCAGGAGCAGGAAGGCAAAGGGAGCGCGGCGCCCCCTCAGGCCGAACCGCGGGAACCTTCAGCCGAGGAGGAGGAGGAGGAGGAGGAGGAAGATGAGGAGGTGGAGGTGGATTCAGAGGATTCGGCGCAGGGTGACGGGCTGGAGACGGGGGGTGTCCAGAAAGCTCCCAGACCGCCTGAAAGGGACCCGACGGCGTCTCCCGACGACAGCGAGCCCGCAGAGACGGCGAGCACGCCGCAGGACTGAGAGCGCGCGGTGGGAGGGGCTCCAGCCTAGTTCCAAAACTAGCCAGAAAAACCGTCTTCAGTGGAGATAGATTCCTGTTTGAAGCATAGACCTCCTGCAGATTTCTACACTCAAACCGAAGCCGTTCGTCTTCGTGCGAGCGATTAATCAACGATTGTATCGGATTCTCTCTCAAACTCGACCCTCGTTAATAATCAGCACTTCTTCGTACTTCCTGTTTTCTACTCTAATCTTTATTTTCATAGGGAACCTCCAGGCGGTCGAGTCTGATCGGCGTTTGATTCCTCTCTTCACACGTCTCTGTTTTACTGCGAGTAAAGTCGCAGTTCCGGGACCGACCACAGGGGCAGGAAGCAGCAGAAAGACCT